>JAKTSW010000056.1:0-91271 GCA_030580435.1 Babjevia anomala
GCTGAGCGTATGCCTTCATGAAGCGGGGTAAAGGTTGTTGTCTTGCATTGGCTAAACGATAATCTACATTCGCTTTACTCATCAAATCGTATGCTCCACTGACATGTTCGGCCCGAACTTTTGTGTCGGCGTCTGTATTGTTGACACCGGTTTGTAGAAGCACGAGAGCGAAGGTTAGATAAATCGGTGTTTATGATTAGACATCGAGTAAGGAGGGTAATATATTATATAACGAAATCAACTCCCACTGGTCGAACGGGTAAGCCGCACGAAGTTGAACTTGCTATCCGAGCTTCGGAGCCGGTTCTTTGTCAGATCAAAGTCTGTCTGTCTGCTTAGCGTTGTCCATTTTCACCTACTTTCTATAATATTATCTTCCTATTTAAATGTGAATTCATTTTATGTTTTTGTGTACATTTCAAAATTCACAATTTTGATACTGGCTTCGGTTCTGTTTTTATTTGGTGTTTTAGTTTGTTGGTTATTTGTTGAGGCCTCGATCAATATCGGAAAGTTCTGCTTCCAGAGGATTGGGCCGTGTTCATAATTTCTTTATATTGACGGCATTTCCTGCGGATAGGGACAGTAGAAATGCCTCACAGAATAGCTATATTAGGCGGCGGTATAGCGGGGATGGCCTGCGCAAAGTATATACTGAATAACTCGAAGCTGGGATCCCAAGTCACCATCTATGAAGCGCGCGAGCGTCTAGGTGGAAGGGTATGATGTGCATCGCAACACGCCTACAGCTAGCTTGTAATCTTTGATATCGGGAAGATAGGGTTTGGCTAACATTGTTGCGTCTTGTGTAGATACTTATGTCATCTAAGTTTGGCAAACGTGTATGCATCCGGTTATTGTTGCCATTCCGGCGTATAGACATACATGCGAGACTCTAAACAATTTTATAGGTTGACCTTGGACCAAACTGGCTTCACGGGGATGACCCCGTGAATCCTGGATTGGCGATTTTCCAGCAGCCAGACGTCATTACCCACGACGTCGGTGCATTTGGCCTCTACGTCGATCACAAAGGAGAACCATTTCCGGAAAAAGAATCGTCACGTATCGAGTCATACATGTGGGAATATATCGAGGAAGCTATCCAATATTCGAAGGAGCACCTCGGCCAGATCTCCTGGAATTGGAGTCTGTATGACTTTGTGGATGACGTTGTTAGCCGAAGGTTCCCGAACGATGAACTTACACGAGAGCGAATAAAGATGTGTCTGGAGACATTTGGATTCTACATCGGTGAGGATGTCAGACGACAGAGCCTTCGCTTTGCGATGCTAGAAGAGCCAATGCCTGGTGCTACCTTATTTGTGGCCAGTGGCTTTCAGGGGGTGTTCGATGGAGTAGCTCGAGAGGTTATAGAGAAATGCGACATTCGCATGAGCACTCCGGTTCGAAGAATTTGTAGCTCAAGAAGCCAAGTACATGTTGAAGCTGACGGAGTCCCGGATGAGGTCTTCGATGCAGTTGTCGTGACGATTCCTCTCGGATCTCTAAAGCGGAATGCCATTGCGTTCTCTCCGTTACTGCCACCGCGTCTGTTATCAGCATTTGAGTCTCTCAGTTATGGTCGACTAGAAAAGGTTTATATAAAATTTCCAACTGCATTCTGGGAAAAGGACTACATGGAGTTTCTCTCACCGACCTATGCTCTGAAGACGAATCCACACAGGTGGCCGATGGCGGCTACGTCATTGGCGCATCTACCAGAGCCATATAATCAGCCAGTGCTTCTATGGTACCTCTTTGGTGAAATGTCTGTTGCCGTACTGGCTATGTCTGACGCTGAGAGGATAGAGTTCTTCAGACCTTATTTTGAACGGATACCTGGATATAAACCTGAGTATGCACCAATTGATATACTAGTGACTGGATGGACAAAGGATGAATTCACAGGCTACGGATCGTATTCCTATTACCAAGTGGGCCTCAAGGACGGATTGGAAGACATTGACGAGATTCGACGTGGTCTACCTGGGCGAAGGATCTGGTTTGCTGGTGAGCATTGTGCTAATATTCTTGGACTGGCGACAGTAGGCGGAGCGTATGGCTCTGGAGAAAGTGTTGGAAAATTACTTCTTAACGAGCTGGAGAACTAACGTGTCCGGATCTTCAAGAAGATCTTGAAGGATCTAAGAATGGTTGCTGTACGCTCAAATTTTCTTATCCGTATCATTTTGTTATTAGCTTAAATTGCTATTCAAGGAACATTCCTGTGTATCGCCACAAGTGGGCTTGGTCAAATAATAGTCGTTAGACATACAGGAAATGTGAGTGACTGATGTAGAGCAGGTTGTATGGATTTAGGAGAATAGTTGTCCATATAGTCAAAACCATTAATACACTACAACAAATATCCGTACAATAAACCTACAACATAAGTGGCATGAGGATTGCCTGTTACTTGTAGTTAGAAGTGGCTTTATTCTTTTGATAACCAGAAAGCCAAATTGAATTAGTAGATAAGTAGAACATCAAGTACAAGTACCCCAACCATATATTTCTTTTTTTTGTGATATTCAATTAGATAACAACTAACCAGGCGAACGGACAAAATCATCAGCAATCCAATGCTAGTAATAATACGTCGGCATAGTGTAATAGATCAAATTAGAAAACTTCGTGTAACCTTTTAACATTCTTTAAAAATCCTACAAATGTGCGGTATACAACAAACGGTCTACGCAATCACTTAAAAGAGCGACACAAAACCGAACGCGAAGCTCGTACCAACAGCGAGAGCAGTCAACAACATGATTTCAGATCGGAGACCAAAGTCAAGCGCGCTAACACCAGCGCTGGAAGAACTGGTAGAGCTAGATGGCGCGGAAGAACTGGTAGAGCTAGATGGCGAGGCAGAAGTCGCAGACACTCCTGACGAGCCTGATCCAGATACCGCTCCAGTGGATTGAGACGAAGCCTCGCTGCTGGTAGCGCTGGCCGAGACTGACTGAGCAGCTCCAGATCCAGAAGCAGATTCCGAAGCAGCAGAGGCGGCGGATCCAGATTCTCCGGCGCTGGCACTAAGACCAGAGAGAGTAACTCCAACACTGGAGCAAAGCGACTGAGCGAAAGCGAGCGCAGCTGGGACGTCGGAGCTTGAGCAAGTCGACTGAACGCACGACGTCACGGCGTTGATGAACTCACTCGAGGTACATAGGCACTGCAGGTCACCAGCAGAGGAGCAGCCAGAGTTGGCCAAGTTATTTGTAAGACAAGTGCTAACGCAGGCGGGTGCTTGCGGAGTGCTCTGTGGTTGAGGCGCCGCAGATGCAGACCGGAGCGTAGCCGCAGTAGCCAGAAGGAAGGAAGAAAACTTGACAAAATTCACCATTTTTTGTTCAAAAAGTTGTGCTGATGTAGTAGACGAATCAAATAAGCAAGAGACAAAGGATGGAAATTTTATCGGAGAAAAGAGAAGCTCTTAGAGGCATGACTTCCTTTATATCTAAGGTCCGGTCGTTGTCTATCAACGCCGTTCTGAGGCGATCGCGGCAGTATGTATTCTGAAACTTTAGAAGGCAGGGTATTTCTAAAAACACCCGAGTTTGGCTGAGGCATGTGCCGATTATAGATCGCGATACTTTGAAATAGCTCATTCAATTAGTCTTTTGCCAGTTGGCGTACTCGCGTGGCCGCACTATTTCTCCATTCCTTGTTTCCTTGTCCTGATTTGGCTATACGGATCTGCTTCTTCGAATAATAGAGAAAATCGGAACATGGTTTTCCAGCGCTCAAGGAATCGTTCGCAACATGTAGCGGTCACAGCCACTGTAGAAGACTAGAACAAGGTACGACGTAGACCGGCAGGACTTCTTCCAATCTATTTTCTACATACTTTTTCTCTATTGGAAATAGCGTAAAACTCTATTCTATTCCGTTAACACGGATCCATTTTTGGTCATCTTCCCAATTGGCCACATGCAGGAAACTCATGAAGTGCGGTGCGTCTATTGTTCCATACAGACCGACCGAGATCAATCATCTAGCGTCTAGTGGAGATGTTTAGCGACTGAAACATGGTGAAAAACACCCGAGTCCAAATGATAAAATAAGAATAAATCCGGTCGCACAATGCGGCGTGCGGCTCGGGTAACCGGTGCCCCCGCAAAATGTGATCGACGTTACTTTTCAGTCGTTGAGCGAGCTAGGAAGTGCTTAGCAATGAACTATACATAGGCTTGATGCCATAGTTTGTTGCTCTTCGGTGCTGTTGAGGCTAATGTTTATATTTAGCGTCCCATGAGTCCGAAGAAACTGTTTCCGGAAAGAGGCGGTTGGCTATAAGGGATCAAGGTTTTTCCAATATGAGTCTGAAAATATGTTGCAAGCGCCCGACGCATCTTCTGAAGTTGATATTCGTAATGATGATCTGGTAACAAGTTGTGACAATGGCGACGCAGCACACAGACAAAGAAGTCTGACTGCTATGCCGAGGTTATTAGATGGTGGAGATCATTAAGTTTCATGCGAGGGAAAGCGTGATGCTGAAGACATGCTTAGAGGTCCACAATCAGCCGGACTGTCGTTTAGGCCAAAGCCTTGTAAGCACCTGATCGTGGAAGAACTGGTGCATAAAATTGCTTCGATGAAGAATAAAGCCAGTGCATCAGCCGACATCCTCCACCGTTTGTAGAAATATCGTTGTATCTGGGCATATGGAACTCGGTCCGCTAACGACTGAGTTTGTCTGTATTAGAGTATCACAGCTGGCATTGTCTTAAACTACTCTATATTCCTGCGCCATTGGCCTTGTTCATTGTTCCAATGGTAAAGGAAGAGAAGGAGATATGCAGATCGTCATAACACAGCCGATCAGTTAACCACGGGAGGTAAATAGGGATAAGTAATGTGAAAAAACGTCAAAAAAAGCCAACCGAACTGAGCCGGGTTACAGGTTACTTATGGTATTCAAAAATAGTTCTATCAGATTCTCGCCAGTCCCCGGAATATGAAGGATGATTCTTCAAGGTAGCTTAGCTTGTACAAGGACAATGAGCGATGTAGAGATGATCTGGCATGGTGTGCTAACGAAATGGAAAAATTAGCGGTGGCATGTGTACAGGAGCTTGTAGCAGTGCTTCGACTCCTAGAACACGGAAATAGCATAACTTGATAACCACATTTTGGCAGAACAACGAGCCAACAACGGCGCCATGCCACCGAAATCGAGTAGCTCATCGACTAGAAAGAAACCCAGTGCAAGATCTGCCGGCTCGATAGCAGACAAGATAATTGACGCAAACGAACGCGATCTGCTTTCGTTGATTGAGTCGCTGTTTCGCAGGACATTTGCTGCACCAGATACGCTTTCTGCAAACATCCAGAGTGTCAAAAAGTATCTCTACGACCGTGAATACATCTCGGCGTTTTCTCTGCCAGAATATCTACAGGCTTATGTAGTCAGGTGGAGTCCGTCTCGGGCACTTTGCTATGCGCATGTATTCAGCTCACTTAATTTGCTCACCCAACAATCAACAGAGACCCAAAAAGTTCTCTGCATAGGCGGAGGCGCTGGTGGAGAGTTGCTTGCGCTAGCATGGCACGCACGGAAGCACAAAATTGGGAATTTAGATATTCTGGCTGTGGATATTGCGGACTGGGTTTCTGTTATTGATCAGATCAGAGCGGGATTGAGCACGCAATGGAACCTATCTGCCTCCGACGACGAAACTACGAAAGGCGATGGCATTGAGCGGTCACAAAACTTCAAAATTGCATTCAAGGATATGGATGTCCTGGATATTACCTGCTCGACAGAGACAGAGGGAACCGAACCTTTGATCGATTTCTCTACATTTGGGCTCATCACATCGCTCTTCACCACTAACGAACTATTCGCACAGTCGCGACTCCGTACAATGAAACTGCTTAGTCTGATATCAAATTCGTGCTCTTCTGGTACCCTCTTTCTTGTGATCGAGAGCGCTGGGTCTTACTCCGATATCAAGGTCGGCACAAAGCTTTTCCCTCTACATTTCCTACTTGACCTTGCTATGGAATCTCGCTGGACATGCCTTCATAAGGAAGACGCCATTTGGTTCAGAATCCCAACAGAGTTTCAATATCCACTACAGTTAGAAAATATGCGGTTTTTTGTCAGATTGTATCAAAAGAATTGAATTAATTCAAATTAGTAACAATGACGTTGCGTCATAATTTGGTTCTAAAACGATATTCACGAATTGAGATGTAGAAACTTTTTGTATTATAATTTTACATTCGTATATGCATATACGCACCAATTTCTATCCCTTTACTCCTCCTCTTCCTCGTCATCGGAAACGACAACGTTGAAGTATTTCAACTCGTAATTACCCTTTGAGGTTGAAACAACACGAAGCCCTACAACCGTTAATTAGCAAACAGATCCAGAACATCAAGCACTCGCATTAATTCCGCTTACAATCTCTTAGGTTGGACTTCTTCAAGTACTTTTTGGTCAGATACTTGAGATATCGGCCAGACAATGGAATATGCGAGACAATGACGACCTTCTCACCCTCCTCGGTGATAGTGATGTTGTCGCCCAAATTTCCAGTGCGTCCATCAACTTTAACCTTGTTGTGCAGGAAGGTGATGAACTTGTCAGTGTCGAAGATGCTGGTAGCAGCAGAAGTTCCGATAGAGAACTATTGAATCTTTGTCAGCTTTCCTTCTCTTTCACCAATTTGAATCATAAAACAAGAATTTTTACCTTCTTAGTAACCTTGGGGGCTTTCTTGGTAGACTTCTATATAAAAAAATGATACTCAGCCTACTGGTCTTACAAAATAAAACACAAACCAATATTCTTTTATTGAAATCATGTCATTCTTTACACAAAATCAAGCCATTTCACATGGTTATGATTCCGGCAGAAAAAAGACTATTCCAGCTCTTTTATTTTTTTTGCCAGCAAAGCGAGATATACATACAGGTGCCATTGTTAATATATTCTGTTGACAGAATTATATAGACTATATCGATAATTGTTGAAGTAATATTGAGATTACAATTTGAAATATTTAGTGTGGTGTTTTCACCGTAAGATTTGCAACCCTAACAAGACTAAAAACCCGTCACGTCTTCTGCGCCTTCACAAGCCCTAAGGAAATGCAAAAGTTGTCGTCCGGGTATTGACTCCAATGTAATTACCCTCCCTTATGATTTCCCTATTCGGTCTTTAACGAGTACCTCGAAGAATGATTTATTCACTATAAGTGAAGTCTCGGTATGAAGGAATGATTTGGCAGTGCATATAAAGAAACTATCCATCCGGTCGAGTTATCGCTCGTCCGTTTTACAGAGGCAGTAAGGAGTAACGAGATGAACGATTGCAAGCAAAATAGAGGCAGAGTCTCGTCTAATTAACTGAAATTAAACCGTCCACAGATTTCAAGTTCATAGCATATTTAGACTCTTGGAAGTCTCGCTTGCACTCTACGAAACCCTAGGTGGTATGCATGGTTTTTGTGATATTTGCATTAAGTATGACCCGTCATCTGTACTGGCCAACGACAAACGTTGCTATTTCGAATGCTAGCCATTGAGCTAGTCTCAAGCAAGATAAACGAAGCTGTAAGTTATTTTCCGTAGCAGATTTGGTTGTTTCGAGTCCGCAATTACCGGGCCTGCATACTTTTGGTCTAGACAAATATGCGCTGCTAGCCTGATTTACTGCTGCTCCCGTCTTGTCGACGCGTCCTCTCCTTCACCTGCCGTTTCTCACTATAAATAGTTGGGCACTAATGGAAAGCCGCTCAATCGCAAAAGTTCACGAGAAGATGGATGATCTGCTCGGTTACTACAATATGGCGGCGAAATTACCCCAACCCCAACCCACAATACATTGCTAAAAATAACCAAATTTCAATAGGCAACGTAATAACGACTCGGCGAAGAACTTTGAAAAACTACAACGAAGTACTCTGCTAAGCTGAAAAAAGCATCATTTTGTATTATTTTGTGAAATATGCAGTCAATACGTGCAAACACGCCTGCTAAAGAAATATACATGAGAATAAAGGATATTACTCAACGTCAGAATCGCTACGATGCATATCTATCATGCAAACAGCCCGCCGAAATAAATGCCAGTACATAATCTAAATGTGTACGTGCGTGTACAGAAAAAATTTCCAAAAGGTCAGCGAGTGTATCATCGCTATCGTGAAAACCATCGCTTAACACCGCGTCAGCCAAGCTTCTTCGTGGAAGAAATTCTTTTTTTATTTTACCGTATCTGGTCGGTCGCTTGTATATCCGACACAGTGTCCATCCAAAATCCAAAGGCAAAAAATAACAAAAGTAACAGGTTCGACAATTTTGTTGGACGAGAAAGCAAATAATAAGCCAAAACATTCGTTATCTAAAACCGAATAGACTGAATGTACCGACAAACACAGTACTGCAAATTGCATACAGCGCCCTCAATCCAAATCCAGATAAGAATGAACTGCCGGCGTACACCAGGGAGCCTGCAGCCCCAACTTCTGTGGGCTTGACCACGCCGATCGTACCGACGATCGTTCCGAGACCGACACTGCCAGAGCTTGGGGAGGCCAACGAGGTGTACATAGAACTATATGTCTGCGTATAAGGAGTTTCAATGACATTCACAATGCCTGCAGCGTTCGTGATGGTTACCCACACAAGCGTCGGTGAAGGAATATATGTTATCGTTGGCTTAATAGATGTGTCTGTGGTGGTAATTGCTGAAATGTCAATGTTAGTCCTCTAAACTTGCAAACCACCAAATATGACATCGTCAACATACCATCCGGGTCATCCCAGCTCGAAGTCGTATCACAAGATGCGAAATACGTGAAGCATGTCAGAAGGACAAGACTGAATATGAGAATCCGCCGCGACTCCATTGGGCGATCAAAGAAGTCAAGATAACTTTCACCTGGTCGGTGGTGTATTCCGCAAATTTGTTTAAATCACGGATGGCCGATTTAATCTAACAGAAGGGCGTTGTCTATATAAAAATATAAGATAAATGCAAACGGAGAACGAATACTAGAAATGACAGAAGATGGAAAGAAATCAAGGAATAAGGAGAGACCTAAAAAAGAAAGACAAACTAAATCGGCACCGTAGTGTCTAATTTTGCATACTCTGCATTTCTTTGCTGCAATATATGTTGATTACCAAATGCCCGTAAACAGTTTTTTGAAGTTGGGACAAAGAAAAAATAGCAGGCACGCTAACCCAATTTTTTCACTGGGCTTTCCTTATGGACTACACTAATTATATCAGCCGGTTTTTCTCTGTCCACCAGCTCAAGACGCGAATATTCATTTCAGTTATTAGTTTTATCATGTCGTGAACCAGTTTATCTGCTTTCTTGGTGACAGCTTCGGCTGAATATAGTATAGGTGTGAATACTGAGATTGTCGGCCAGCCAATCGGGAAAGCGAATGTTTGAGGATTCTTGTTCCGAGATATAGTGCACTAATGCCGCGATTTTACACACTTATCACATTTATCTCATTTCAATGGTGGTAAATTTAGCACAACGCGTCTAAAAATATCGAGAGCGAACTCTAAGCAGAGATCCGCACCACTCGTCCATTTTTACAGAGTTTTTTTCGTTATATCGAGTATCATTATATCGACAGTTGATCGTATTACCCTCCTTACTCGATATCTAATCATAAACTCCGATTTATCTAACCTTCGCTCTCGTGTTTCTACAAACCGCTGTCAACAATACAGACGCCGACACATTAGTTCAGGCCAAACATGTCAGTGGACCATACGATTTGATGAGTAAACCGAATGTAGATTATCGTTTAGCCAATGCAAAACAATAACCTTTACCCCGCTTCATGAAGGCATACGCTCAGCAGGCTGTGGAACCGAGATGTTCTAGCATGCCTAAATTTCATTCACATTCGTATTTAAACAAGTGGAGTGATTCAATTGTGAATCGCTCCATCCGGTCGAGTTATCGCTCCTCCATTTTTACAGATGTTTTTTTCGGTATATCGAATATCGTTATATCGAGAGTTGATCGTTAAGTCAACGTCTGTAACCTCCATGTCATATATTACCCGGATGTATTGGTTTGATCAATGTACAGACGTTGATAGACTCAACGGCCTGTGCACAAGAAAATATTGGCATTTTGTATTTACAAGACAACTGTTGCCATACAAGATAATCTGCACAAGATTCAGAGACGGCCAATATGGTTATTTCCGGAACTTTTGTGAAATATGCAGTGGATCTAAAATCAAATGCTAAGAGCGAAAGAACTAGTAAATGGAGCAAGGAAGATTTGATCCACATGTCATATTTATGATTTTGTTTAAACTCGATCCGGGAATTTAAGACCTTTTTAACGACGTTGAACAAAGGACTTTCTAGTCCTGGACTTTTCATATAAAATATTCTTTCTTTTCGCACTTAGTATTAAACTATTTTTTGTCTAAGTTGGTTAATTCAAAACTTGATCTTAGTACAGTATTTGTGTTTTTGCTTAGACCTTTCATTGTTGGATTTGTACATTTTGCCACAGAGCATAACAAAGTACTACGAACAGTAGAAATGCCTTCCTACTTCGATGTAACCGATCCAGATGGTAATGATAATATTTAACTTGGGTATACGCAAATGAGAGACTCGCAGCTAAATCTGAATAATAATTAGTGATCATGTACAAGTATGCGCCAGAACGGGAACTGGAGATCATCAGCTGTCCGTTTGCAGGTGAGTTCCATTTGGCTAAATAACAATAACTTGTCGCAATCTATACTAAAACTATGTTAGGTGGACAAGGAAGAGCTGGCGTTGAGCTCGGGCCATTTCATCTTCTTGAAGCAGGGTTGATTGCTGGACTGGAATCATTAAATTGGAAGATTACAAACACAGGCGATCTCGATTTTGAGAGGCCAGTTTCGGATCCTGACGAAGGAAAGTTGAAGCGCCCCCGGTTTGTAGCGGCGACTACAAAACAGGTTGCCAATCGAGTGTCGTCTGCGATTTCTAGCGGCCGATTTCCGCTTACGATTGGGGGAGACCACTCGCTGGCGATCGGGACTATTTCAGGGGTTTTCAAGCAGCACCCCGATGCGTGCCTGCTTTGGATCGATGCACATGCTGACATCAACACGCCTGAGACTACTCCAAGCGGTAACATTCACGGATGCCCAGTGGCGTTTGTGATGGGCTTGGGAGAAAGGATGCCAGAGATGTTTGACTGGGTAAAGCCTGTCGTTAAGCCGGATAGGATCGCGTACATTGGTCTGCGGGACGTAGATGATGGCGAGCGGGCGATCCTGAAGAAGTACAACATTGCTGCTTACTCGATGCACCATGTTGATAAATTCGGAATCGCAAAGGTAGTCGAGATGGCACTTGAGAGAATCAATCCTGGCAACACGAGACCGATCCACCTAAGTTTTGACATCGATGCGATGGACCCGGAGCATGCGCCGGCAACAGGTACACCAGTCAGAGGTGGATTGTCATGGCGAGAGTCCTGTTATATCTGCGAGTCCGTAGCGGAAACCGGCAATCTGGCAGCTATGGACCTGGTCGAGTGCAACCCACAATTAGGAGATTCTGAAACGTCTGTCAAGAAAACGATTGCCGCAGCGTGCAGTCTAGTGAAGAGCGCTATGGGTGAGCAACTCCTGTAGACTTCGCTTATAAAGGCTTAAGCATTGATGCTGTTTTTATTTTTGCTGCTAGCTCATAATAATAAACGACACTTAAATTGTATATTGAAGAAGTATATGGAAATTCTAGCTAGCATTTCAGCCGTCACTGAGCCCTACAAAAGGGGATCCCGGTTTTCTTAAACACGCTTGCCTGATCAGTTTGAAATTCTATCAGTGAGACGATTTCCATTGCGTGCTTATATTTGATATTATGATGTCTATTGTAGACGATGCTCATCAACTGCACTTTAAGCGAACGATTCGTTTGGCCTTAGTTGACTCTATCTTTCATGTGTGTTCATTTTAATGTTGGCATCGAGGGTCAGGTTCTTTTTAAAAGGGAAAATTATCCAAATTAGCAAGCACACGGAACTTTATTTGTGGCTCCTCAAGCGTCTTTTAAAAACCTGGCAGCACGCTAACGAAGCTTAAATAAGGACTAGATACAAGATGAAAGAAAAGACTTAAGAAACAATAGCTAAAAGGATGAATTTTCGGTTTAACGAGTTCAGTAAGTTTCAGTAGTTTTCAATAGCTGTTTGTCAGATTTAGCTGCAATATCATCGGTTCTTTTTTTAGTCTCGCCTCCGTCCTATGTCTTTGTAAAAGCACTCTTTCTCATTTTGGGGTGAATTCTAAGACAGATAAGAACAAACGGCCGTAATAGGAAGCACTGAGACTACCTTGACTAGTGAAAAGAGACAAAGTGGCATCTCGGTTGCTGACCAGCAACTGTAGTAGAGCGGCTGTAAATGAAACTAGCGGGCAACTTTCCCATTTCATTAGAACCTAGGAGATCCTCTCTCACACTAACAGCACAAGAAAACAACGATAAAGGGAGCGAAGCACTGCTCATCTAGCTCATAAGTGGGCCCGTCTTCACCCTTACGCCGTTCACAGACTAATAATTTAATAGCCTCGAGAATTTTAAGCCTTCTCAGGTATTCAGCTGTAGATTGGCGGCCGGCTGCTTCTGCTTATGGGTTGCCGAAGGCAGAGCAAACGAAGACAGGGCAGATCTGTTCCATTGGCCACCCAAGAACAATCACAGGGACTCTCACGGAAGCCGTTGATATCCGTGCCTGATGGCGAAATGTAAACAATCACAGCCAATTCGGACAACTTAGCCGACAGAGTCATTCTCCTCAAATCCATTAATTATCTGATGTAAGTTTTTTCTTTGTGGCCGCTGGCTAGTAGCAGTTTTTGCTGGATGGTTCCTTGCCCAAACCCAATGCGGATCAGATCTGAGGAAGCACAACTCGCCCAATCGGGTTGGCCGGGATTGGTTTAATGGTCCAGTCAACCAACATAAAACAAGTGACAACTGCACCTTTTCTCGAGTTGTCCCCGATTGCAAATTGCTTAATTTACGTCTGCAATGTTTCTTGCTCTCGGGGCTGGTCCGGCAAATAACAGCTTATGAAAAAAGAGCGCATATAGAAACCAGTGGGTCAATTGCCAGTGGATATATTAGTCATTGTTTACAGTAGAGATGGCACCAGTGAATTTGGACGAGCTACATCCTGAGTGACCGTGCGTAGTCTTAATTAGCGATCGTGATAAGCGATTGTTAGCAATCAGAAGGTAGCTTTGCGACTGCGGGTCCAATTTCTCGAGGAACCAATCGCTTCAAGAGCTATCTAAGGCTGCTGAGAATTGTTCTGCTCGAACTTTGCGCTCGTTGGCCCCACGTGCCGTTCTTTCTGGGAAAACAGCGACCCGTTTACTGCCGCCGCTATGCAGTCTTCTTTAGATTGGTCGTCGAGGCCAGGTTGCCAATTACGAACACGAGAACATAATAAGGGTTCTAACCGTCTTGTCACCAAAGTCCAAGAGCGATCGATGGGCACTAAGCTGTATCTCGTCTACCTTTGGGGCCTGGCCTGTTCGGGGAGACCCCACCTTTCCTGGGCCCACTCACCACTCCTTGGCTCTAGTTTGCGCACGCAGACTGTTAAATGTAGACAGAAGAAGAAGATATCAATAAATGAAAACGTCTACACGAGGAATACGGTCCTGCTCGCATGCACGCTGTAAATATTAAATCAATAATGCGCATGGGTCTCCGCAGCCACTTGATATCTTTGACCAGATTGCGGATTTCAATACCTTATCTTGTGCGCTAGCTTTTGTTGCCGGCTATCAACAACACTTCCTGGCTTTGACGACCAGCTGGTAGCTTATGCATATTTGTACGTCGCCGGACGAACGTTTGCAGCGATTGTAGAGATTGCAGAGATTGCAACCTGTGGTAATCAAGAAGGGTAGCCAGCGGGTCATTGGTCAAGGCCAAAACCCAAAAAGGAAATGGGACCAAGACCGGAGCGGGTCTAAAAACATTGTTCCGTTCTCTATTGCCTTTTTTTCTCGATCTAGCGATATCCACTAACTGATCTCGACAATACATGTAGTTCATTTGACATTGTTGGGCATACCTGGTCGTTCGCCTTGATACTACCTGGCAGATACCAGAAGAACTCGTGGATAGATACGAGTCTCTCGCTGCCATCGATTGAAATTCCTATAAATATCCCACCTCTACTCCAAAGATTGTAGTTTTTTTTTTCATTATATTTCTCTACTACCAACCTCATACACTTTTTTTAGAAATTCTCACCCGAGTTATATCTCAAAGCAAATCAATCAAAATGTCTGGATGCGAATGTGGAAAATCTTGCTCGTGCGCCACTGGTTGCTCTTGCGGCTGCTGCGTATGTCTCTTACGTTCTCTTTGTTATTGATACAGCTGTGGATGAGCACGTTAATAATAATATTTAGTAAATGCACAAATCCTCTTACGTTTATAATCTATAATACATAGAGTACTAGTTCGACTAGATATTTGTTCGGCGGCAAATGTCTAAACGTCACGTCTAAGCATGGCTTCTCTGGCATTATTCATCGGGCTCAGTTTTGATTAAATTATAATTAATGTGGAGGAATTTACAAATCGGTATTTTGCTTAGTATTACATTTTGCGATGACGGTTGAAGGTCCTTTGGGTTCTTTCGAGTTTGTTGTAGATAAAGATATCAAAATAAATATCAATATAAATTTCTCTAAATTTTTGAATGCTTGTTACAGTTTTTTTAAGGTTCATTCTTTCCATGATTTTTTCAGTACTGATAATATTTGGTTTCTATTTCTTGGTGAGATTTAGCCTTGACGGTGAGCTTTGAGAGTTAATTTTTCTTTTGAATGTTGGAGATGCATTTTATTCCTTTTTTCATTTTGGTTGTGGTTGAGAGGATTACTCTGAAATAGCATGGTTCGGCTTAAATCAGCGGTATTTAACTGTCCGAACTATGTCCATAGTTATCTGAATATGCACTGCGCCGTCTATGAAGTTCAAAGGATGTTGGTTAATGTGATGCACAACGCCATTGTTGAAGTTGCATGTAGTTTGGATCAACGGAACTATAGTTGCGATCTCCCAGAGTCATTATGGATACAAATATGTTCGTTCAACTAGTTATACGGTATATAATATCTAGTTTATTAGATTCCGGTCATTTACTCAGTAATATGCATATGATGACGTTAATTGTTATACCTGAGCTTGTGAGTGTGGCTTTCGCATATAATAGCCATCAATTTAACTCAACGATTTTAACTGCCAGGACTGCAAGATACTACACGTTACATCTGTTGAGCTAGACAATGCGGTCGACAGAGGAAATACTAATGGTTGGTTAGGCAGTTGACTAGCCTTTAATTTACACTGATGAGTAACAATGATTGAGAATTTCAGATATGTAAGACGCACCAGATGCAAAGATACCATTAGTATGAGTAAGTAGATGCGCGACTTCGAACAAGAATGTCTACTAGGCCGAGTTCTCGTTCCATGCAACGATGGTCATGCGCAGATGTTATCAGTCACGCTTGCTGCTAGTGAAAATAGTTTCAAGAGAAAGGAAAGCACTTTGAAAAACTCAATCTCGGTCTTTATGGAAGCAAAGATATATAGTCATGTACGATCGTATCTATTCAAAAAAAACCCTTATTGCAATCTAAGGGAGAAAAGAGACTCTCAATTCAAAAGTGATCAGTCTTACTGAAGCATCCATTCAGACAAGGAGCAAGGGAAAACCGGTCCAGGCACAGATGATACATAGTCAATGTTTCCCCGGAAAACCCTACTCTGCTTCATGCCCTCTTAAATGAAATCCCCTTGAATTTATTTAGCTTTTATTTTTCGACAGATGATTGTCTTCGACATCCTCCTGCATCTGAGCTCGTCGGGTCATACAGGTGAGTATCAATTTGTGATCCGTTATTGTCGACGCAGCCAGCAAATTAAGCGGGGCGTGAGATGTCTTCGGTGTTGGATAGGAAGTATTGACCTGCAGTCCATATAAGTGGCAAAGGTTTTTATTTTTCGATGGAACTATACAGGGCTTGGTTAGCGTGTGTAATTAGTTTGTGCTCCCGAGAAAATCCTGAAACGAGTTGTTTGATTCGATCCAAATTTCGAATGAGTCGATGGCCTTGCACAAATGAAAAGCAAGTACAAATGATATCATCAACGAAAGCATATAAGCCATACAAGCTATTTCCAACTATACATACGCCTTTCATGGTCACATCGATGTTAGAATATAGTGGAATACGATCTTCGATTGTTTCACAAAATGTCTTCCGTAAAAGAACAGCAACCGCTTTCATACCAACATCGCAAGCTAAGCGACCATGGCGACCCAATTTTGATACTATTCCGTTACTCGAAACTTGGCATCTCATGGTATTTCTTCAGTCTCGAACTTATTTGGCCAGACTTAAGCCAGACTTAACTCTTTGCCGTAAATGTTGTGACACCATACAGTTCATCAAAATCGTCGCACTTGATCTTAGCTCAGAGCCTACCTTGTAAAGCAAATGCCTAAAAATGAAAATCAATTGTTAGTACCGCCTTTTCACAAGGTATTCAGCCTAAGCCAATACTCAATCATTAACTTGACCTTATTGGAAGATACTCGCACCAGGTATCTTTTATCAAAAGCTTCCTTATTTATATTTGTAGCAATTAAGTGCACTATTGTGCTCAGAATAAAGTTTTCTTCAAGTTATCACGATATTCAACGTTGAGCCCACTTCCGGCTGGCACCAAGGTGATGGCTTCTCACAATATTCTTCAGTTGTAACGACAAAGCACGGCAACAGCAGCTATGTGGTGCTTAAAGATGCCTATTTAACCACATAGAGTCAAGCCAATAAGGTCAAACAAGATAGTGATCATGCGGTTAAAATTTGTAGTATTGCGTCTTCGACACTGTTTAACTACTGCTGATTCAGTTATACGCCAATGTCAACTAGCGGAGAGGTATCACAGTTGCAGATCTCGTAAAGGTCCAACTTTCATAATGTGCATTACCAAGATTAGAGACAATATCCTCCACCCACAACCATTTTGGTCTGTATTGTGGCAGAAAATGTGTGGTCATATTCCGCTTCAACCTGACGAATCCGATCTTGTCTCCTCTATTCGCAATATATAAATGATTCGTAAAACTTTTTAATCAAAACTAGATTCAAAGTTAGGCGCCTAAGTAAGGCGTCCCGTACAGGATATGGATTACAATTCCAATGGTATCAGATTAAATTAGCGTCATCATATCATTGCGTCTAGATTTTTAGAGTCCACCTTAAGATATCAATGAGATCAGAAACAACTAATCCCGTCTGTTTCGTCGCCTTTTTCTGACGTAAGGGACTCTTATATTTCAATCATTCGTTATAGATCTTTTGGTAATTGTATGTTTGAAACGTAAACGCTTTTGATAGTAGCAATTTTGATATTTGTTTGAACGGAATCATTGTAAAATTTGATGACATTAAAAGCTTATAATAATTCTGTTGAGAGGATTGTCACAGATTATGAATTTTCATTGTAAGCCGGAACCGTTTATTTATATACGGCCGCAGCTGACAACGAAGTGGGCGGGGGGGCCAATGGGCTCCGTCGCTAAACTTCTTTGCCGATTAAGTCAGCACATCAGACTATGTTTGCGTTGCCACATTTTTGCGTTTGAATTTAAACTAAACTACTTTTGATTGAATTCTAGATTCTCACAATAGATTTTGAAAACGATATTTGCGGAAAGACGGCCGTTGAGCGCAACCGAGTGAGTCTATGCTCTTTGTATTATCTGTTTGGAGTTTTGTCAAGAGAAAGAGAAACAGAAATCGAATGGTCCGGCCAAGCCTGATAAGGTTGGGAGAAATGATCTCCATTCAAAATATCTCTACAAAAAAATTGCACTGAATTTTGCGCGTGTGAATATACATTTTTTGACAGAACCGTACAAGTGATAAACACAAGCTCGCTACTATACACAAGAGCGAGATACACATTCACAATATTAGATAAAATATACAAAAATTCATAACCCAACCGCTAACGCAAAACAGTTTAAACACTTAAAAGTACGCAGGATAGGAGTAAACTTAAACTTAAGTACTCAAGATAGGAGTAGAGCTCTTGGGGAACATAGACTCATGCTGATGCTGCTGCTGCTGCTGCTGCTGCTCGTCTTCTGGGTTTTTTCCAGCTCGGAGATCTGCCAATCTTCTGGCCTCATTCTGAATATCTGCAGCACTCTTTGTCGAGTCCTCGTAGAACGATCTGACCTTGTTTCCAGTCGGAGTGTCCATGGCCTTCTCAAAGTATTGCTGGAGCATCGACTTGGTGTTGCTGACATGCTCCGACACGCTAAACTTGTTGTCGGTAGCACTCGCGCGCTCTCGGACCTTGTACTTCTGGTCGAAATCGTGCAAAAACTGAGAAAACCTGTTTGAGACACCGTGCTCCCTGTCGAAATCGGCGCTCTTCTCGGCAGCCTTGTCGCTAATGACGTATCCATACGACAGTATCTCAGCAATAATGGTCGATCGAGGCTTGTCCTCCTGGCGCAGCATGTCGCTGTCTCGTGGTGGACTCGAACTCGATGTGCTGGTTGGAGCTGATGGATCGGCTTGAACGATGACATTGGTGGGACCCAGCTTCGTGTCATGCAAAAGCAACGCGGTCTCTGCGGCCTGCTTCTTTTCAAAAGTTATCTTGGCGACCTTACTCTTCTGCTTGCCGGATCCGCCAAGGTCAGAGGACGCAGAGTCTTCCATCGAGATGCGGTCAATTTTTCCGCAGAACGAAAAGAAATCCGATATCTGCTGCTCAGTAATCGACGGAGCGACGTTTGTAACGATAATAGACGACATCTTTGATATATTTGAATATAAGAACTTCGATCTTCAAAAATGTAGAAATCAGGATAATAGGCAAACAATTTTACTGTATAGCAGGCACCAGGCAGCCTTTTATACCCGAATAGACCAGGCGCGAATCCGCGAATCGACACGAAGCCATCAAAATCAATTAACATGTGAAAAGAAGGTTAAAGACGTAAAAGTAGTCAATTCCCATATTTGACCACATTGGACCACATTGCACGTGATACATTTCGGCTCTGTCTGGCCAGATTCGATAGAGGCGTTCGCATCGCCATGAGACAAAACCAGATCAATTGGACCTATGAGGACCCTAGCCAGGATATTGTGCAGGACCAACGTCATGCATGACATTTCCAAAAACATTTAGTGTTCTGGAAAACCCAAACCTTCCTTGAACTTGTCCCAAATGTCGATCTACCCAAACCCTTGAGTGACACACGTCTCGTGACATTTCGCGTGCATTTTGCGCATAGCCTCTTTTGTGTACGCTTCCCTCTATCAAGATATTCATTGCCCATCAGTTGACAAACGCAGAACTTTCTTTTGTTGGACGTATGTCATGACATCTCTGTCGATCTTTTTCAGTTACGAAGAGATACGAGTGCCTCTTCACCGGCAGTTCCGTTTCTCGTCGGATAAAAGCCGAAAAATGATATTGTCAAATAAGGAAATCATGACGTCTTGAACAAGTAGGAAATTTCGACGAGGCTAATGAAGAGCTCATGATTGCAAATTTTCGGTTGTCAATAATGCTAGTCTATATTAAAGCTATTCATATAATTTGCGTGTAAGTCATTACTATCCACAGATTCGCGAGTTCATACAAGTTTGTACAAATACTTAAAAAGTACATTCAGAGAGGAGTCACTTTATATCTTTCCTCGCATGAGATTGGCGCTAATGTTTATGACAGCAATATAAACAGTTTTCCACAGTGTTTCGAAATCTAAGGTCGACGAAAAAGTAGAAATGAATCCAAATGGAAGCATGGCAGGAATCCATCCTATATCAAATTAGTCTACAGAACTGGAGCAGTCAGAAAATGCAGTCTCACCTTGGGCCAACTCCAGTGCCCAGCAGGTGCTAGGCATAGCGTACTGCTCCGGCTGGCCCCTGGTCAGATGGTGAACATCTCCCGGCTTGTAGATCTACATTGAATTAGCATTAAAACGAAGATGCAATTGCTATTAGCAAACGCTCACGATTGGCTCTGGGTTTCCGGCTTTATGAGCCCACTGCTCTCCGTATAGAATGTAGAAGTAGTCGTCAGCCATGTGAACACCGGTATGTCCCTCAGTTCCAATGGCGGTTCCAAAGAAAATCAAATACTCTGAAATGGAATTGTGAAGAACAAACATTGAGCCCTGATCAAATTGTCAGTCAGCATGTCATTTTTACGGCCGTCTCGATTCTAGATCTTGCGAAAACTTTGCGTACCATTGCTCCACCGGCAGTGTTGAAAACCCAATCATCAGTATTATACTTGTTCACGATGTCACCGTACTTGTCAATCAGCCTTTCGTTGATATGAATGAAGATAGATGTCGAGTTATCGGGATACATAGTTGTAGCCTCCTGTTCAGGTCGAGTTAACCGCCAACACTTAACCAAAGCAGATGTAAACATTGCAAGTACTCACGTTGACAATCTCTTGTAAATAGTCTCTGTCAAACACATACCATGTCGGCAGTAGGTATTTATCGACATATGAGTAGATTGCAGTTAGTACACCCACCACGATAGCAAGCGGAATCCAAGCTATCTTCATGTTGAATGGAACAAATCGTTGTACGGAGACTGAATTCGAGCAAAAAAGATATAGAGATTAGAACGAAATCCAATAGCACTTACAATATGCCAAGAACACTACAACAGCAATTGAGGCAATGCGGGAGATATATAAAAGCTGAAAATTATTTTCAGGCTTAGACATACGATAGTAGGGCCAACAGCATGAGTTTATATTAATTTTTTTTGGATTCGTAGCTAATCGAGCTGAGAGTGCATACTCGTCGAATTTCGCAAGATTTACAGCACAAACGCATAAAATCTATTAGCCATGTCAAGTATTGACCCGTCGTGGAACGCCCGGAACATAAACGATTACACGTGACCAACTCTCTTTGATTACTTGGAGAATGCCGTGAGTTGATCAGCCTCTACGAAGAATCCTCCTGCCATCTCACGGCTTGCAGCGCACACATTCAGTACCGGTAGACTTATTGCTTCCTGTCCGGACTGAGTATTCCAGGGTTGTGGAATCGTACTTCCACCATATCGTTGCAGCATATCATATGCTCTGGCCTGTGCGACCGACAGCTTGTTGATGTTCACAGTAAGACTCTTAGGACATAGTACAACATTCTTCAAGACTAGAGCTATCCTCAACGTTGGGCACTGGTGTCCCTTTGCCATGGTGCGGAATAAGACAGGTGTAAAAACTCGTTATTCGTATTCTATAGTTGAACTATCATTTTACAAGTTCTATATATTGCCTAGTTGTATCATTATCTAGTATTCCCCGACAAAGCATGCAGCTCCATCAGTTTCAACAGGACCATCGACTTGCCAGCTCGTAATTGTCTCATAGTTCGGCTGAAATTTGGAAAACTCATATGGTCTGCTCTAGTTTTCGGAATTAAAGTGCGTGAAAAGCCGTCGGATTGACAGTGTTTAAAAATGGTCAGCCGACTGCGAAAAGCCGTCTTTCCACAGTTCTGTGTTCTCTCCTAGAAAATAAGATAGTGTACTATTGACAAATCCGTAATGCTCATCCGACATGCTCTGCAATTGCGAAACTACAGAATCAAACAGAATGGCTCTTCCGGCGGCCACGCTCTCGAGCATGTCGTGCTCGACGTTGGTTACGTGTACGTGAAGATGATAGTAAGACGGCTGATAGTGCACATAGAGACGCAGCTGGTCTCGCTCAAGTGGAAATTTAGAAGTGACTGATGACAGAATCTCCTCGCGCATGGAAAGAAGATACGGAATGTGGGATTTATTCAAATCGCGAATCGAGGTGAGGTCACGCCGGTGGACAATTGCTACCAAATAGAGAGCTTCCACGGTCTTATGATCCCATTTTCTAACCTGTGAGCTTGACTAACTTGAGAAAAAATGAAATCAATAATACATACAGATCAGGAAGGAGAATAAACCCCATCGTTGGATCAGTATTTTCATACACAATTCTATCTGACTCTACTTCGTGAGAAAGAATATTGTAAACCCTATCAACCTCGTCAGTCTAAATGGCATCGAGTGAAACGAACGTATGTACCATTGAATCCGACTCCCTCGCATTTTCTCTACGTATGGTAGAACAATTGTTTTGTACAATCCCGGCGTCTCGTTGATCATTCTCTTTTTCTGCTTCTTATACTTGTTGATATGCTGGCCTAGAGTTAGTACTTAAATCCGCAGGAGCAGTCAATTAACAATTTACCGTCTGCGTAGCGGGATAGATCATAGAAATCTTGAGGGACGGATGATCGTCCAGATCCTGCTTGGCCGTACCCAAGAACCAATGATATATATCGTTATGCTCGAGTAGCTTCATCGAAGTGATCATTTCCTCAGCATACAGCAGGCCACTCTGACCGTTAATGTTTACATTGAATGCTGTCTTTTCAATAATCAAAATTGCCTCTATGCCTTCTATCTTACCGAGCAAGCATATTGTCTTGGATCTGGTATCTTCCAACAGTTAGCCATTGATCACGGAAAATCATTCGCAAATAAAAAGAAAACTCGGATGGCATACCTTGATTAAGAATAAGATCCAGACTGAACGAAAAAATCAATTTCCTGGCTCTGTCATCTTCAATGAATTTCGAAGCAGTATCAGACATTGCCGTCTGATTCCGTTATTGCGCCTGGAGATGATTTGAATTAGCAAAGGTTTATTGATTTACACATGTTTTCTTCAGCATAAACGGAGAAACACGTTTTCCGTGGCCACATTTTCAGCCTCCCTTGCCTTGTTCTCTGCTCTCCTCAAAGCCCAACAGCACATATAGATCTAGTAATTTGAAAGAAAGGTTGAGTGGTATCAACGCTAAGTTTCATACATTTAGTAGTTTAAATCCTCGTCTCTCCTAGACGGCTTCTGGCAAGTCGGTTCTCTCGGTGGATTTACACAGTTTTTTTTTGTTCTACATTCGACGATATCTTCTGAGCATTTCTACTGGTACATATTACGAATAAGTTCTTGTATTATATAATAGACCAGATTTATATTCAACATGGCGACTCGAGCAGCCAACAAACGCGTACGCAATCTACTGTTTTGTATTGACATCAGCATGAATATTAACTTTTTGTTCTTTTGTAGCTTACTCGAGAATACAAGCACATGCAAGATAGTCCTCCTCCGTATATCATAGCTCATCCGTCTGAGAAGAACATTCTAGTGTATGTCTTGTTTTAATTAGTTATATTGTTATATTTATTGCTTCTTACGGGTTCAAGTGCTAATGAAAAATGAAGATGGCATTATCTGATCACTGGGCCTCCATCTACACCTTACGAAGGCGGCCAGTTCCATGGTACGCTGACGTTTCCATCGGACTATCCATACAAGCCGCCAGCCATCCGCATGATCACTCCGTCCGGAAGATTTCAGACCAACACTCGGCTCTGTTTGTCGATATCGGACTATCATCCAAAGTCGTGGAATCCGGCGTGGAGCGTCAGCACTATTCTTGTCGGCTTGTTGAGTTTTATGACGTCGCCAGAAATGACGACTGGAGCGCTGAGGACGTCTGACCGCGAGAAGGAGCAGCTGACGAGCATGTCGAAAGAGTGGAATCTAACACAGAATAAAAAGTTCGTGGATGAGTTTCCTGAGGAGGCGGAGCAGAATCGCAAAGATATCGTTAAAGCCCGGATTGCTGCTGTCGCTGCAGCCGCCTCGGCTACGAGCAGAAATAATTTAGCAAATGTTCTGGCCGACAGCTTGGATTCGCAGGAAGCTCAGCTGGTGAACGGCGCCGACCAACTTACCAGCGGCAGCCTGCAAATGGTGGCCGGCAAGGCTAATGCCCTGAATATGAACTTGAACGCCAACAGAAGCTCAAACTGGTTTGTCAGGCACAAATACTTTTGCGTAGCAGTAGCAATTTTTGGGTGGGTCGTTGCGTCAAGAGCTCTCGGCAGTGAACTATAAGTGATTGCAACCAAGGACGGTGCGCTCAAGTAAAGATCTCAAAGATTAGAAAGAAAAAAAAGCTAGTAACGAAATGAACTGGTTTAGATTTGCGAGAGGGATTTTGTGAAAATGTCCCCAGCTGCATTCCCCAACGTTGTGCATTTGATTTTTATCTTCATTTTTATATGATGAGTGCCGTTATTTGCACTAGATGATGTTTTACGTTTCATGTTTTTCGTTTTCATGTTTTTCGTTTTCATGTTTTTGCGTTTTGACGTCTGACGGTTGGGCATTATTGTCTGCCGAACGTGGCATCAGATGATATTTTTGATTCTCTTTTCTGGCGTTCTATGTATTATCATAATTGAACTCGTTTCTCGAATTCGTTTCGTCTCCTGTGCCGTTGCATAGTGAAGTGTGTGGTAGCTGAATCCAGCCATATTAATGAATAATAAGCACATAAAGATAAGATGCATATTAAAAGTAAAACAAGGGCCATGGGCAGATAGGGCGATAGGCAGAGTACCGCTGTTTTAATTCAGCAAGATAGCAAGATTCTCTTCTTTCAAGACCCCATTCTTTCGAGACCATCTTCCTTGAAGTCCTTTTCTTTTACGCAGTCTAGAGGCCACAGATAGCCTTTGCACTTGCAGTTATACTTTCATGCTGCAACAGATGCTGTTGTTTGACCGGCAGCCTGCAAGTGCCGAGAACCGACGAATTGACACAGTCTGCTGCTAGCTTTAAGAAACTGAGTCAACTTCGACACGTCCAGAACAGTTATAGCAACGAGCTAAATAGCGTTAAGCGATAGATCTGACAAAGCACATGTCTGGTACAGTCTTCGTCCGTATCTTTTTGCCTTGGTTGCCCAAGTACTTTACTGTAAAGTAGTTACTATTCTGTAGATCGTGAGCCATTTTTACTAACCGGAAACAACTTAATTGGAAAAGGACCCGAAATTCACAACAGATTCGAAGATATTGTAGCAAATCTCAGCGCCAGCTTACTAGAGCAGCTGCATCTAGCCCCCAGTTCGCCCACAAAGCTGACTGAACCGCCATCCGCCAGAGACCTGCCAGAGACCGAGTCCGGCAGTAACAAGTGCCTTAGCGGGTCCGGAACAGTACCGAAAGCCTGCTAATGTGCGATCAACAGGCCCGGCACGCCGTGAATGGCTTATCAAATTATGAGCGCAGGAACCAGCCCGTGGGTTGATACAGGCGCGGAGATCGGCGAACGCAACTGGCCGTCAGGATTCCTTAGCGCTTCTGGTGGTCGATTAGCTAATTGAGCCGCAAAGCCGACGCAGCTGGCCTTCCAGTTCGTTCAAAGACTTTTGATCGAGCTTTTTTAACGTGGATTAAGAGCATCTAGTTTTAGATGTGATAGCTCTCGTAGTTTCTATAAGACCTTGTTAGCGTTTCGCGACTCTCTTTACGGATGTCTTCGTAGAACGCGTATATCTTCGTAGAACGCCTCTGTGATGCATAAGTAATAAATAAAACTAAGCCATTTCGTAACACGTGCCAACATCTAATCTTATCTCCAGGAAACAAAGGGTTAGGGCTGGAAACAACGATTCCGTGATTTACAGAGAGGCACTTGCAATTTACCTGCGCAGATGGAAGTTAGGGGCCGAAGAGGTGTAACTCCGGATATAAGCCGGACTTATGGGGCAATCAGATGCAAGGATATACGACGATTGCTCAGGCCTGTGTAAGAGATAGAGCACTGAGAGCAATCTGGTAATCTGTATTATCCGTCATCACCGAATGTCCTGAGGAGTGCAGGCATTGCGATTGACTACTAGCATAGGGCTGTAATTGCTAGCAAAAGCACAGGTACAAGAATAATTTAGGGCTTGCCGGTGGTAGCGCAGACATGTGCTTACCGATCAATTGAAAAAGCTTTGTGATGGCGTTCGATTGAAATCAAAGCTCTCTGGAATGTAGAACACTAACGGGACTGGTCCCGACGTTGATATAAATATGAAACGCTAAAGACCGCTAGGAGGAACCTGTTCGCAACTGAGCTCGAAACCTCGGCATTTCTAGCCATAATTGAAATCCCATGGCAAGCCGGCAAAGGAAGGGCAAGTCCTCAAAAGTTAACTATTAATAGGCATTTCCGAGTGCGGCCAAAAAAAAGATATTTAATTTCGCTTGCCACTGTATCCACATATGCAGGACACATGTGAGCGAGGTGCACATGTGAGCAAGCACATAGCATAGCAGCAGCTTGTAAAGCCTTTCATATTCGTGAGCACAAGAGCAAAAGAGCACAAGAACACAAGAACACAAGACCACAAGACCAAAGGAGCACAAGACCACAAGGTTCGGAAGAGGTACAAGAGGTGGGGGATCTAAGAACTCCGGCAGATACCATCACTCACCTTCGCCAGAGTCTGACGTATAAGAGAAAGATAATCAAAATTAGGTGCAGTTTACAAAGACGAAAGATAAGACAGTGCGGTTAGCTCGAGAAAGACCAGACCATAACCATGATGCAATCGGTGGTGCAGATTCTGAGCTTTCAGCAAGCTGAATAAGCTTATCAGCCCTGTCGTTGAATACCCGATCGCTACGGTGGAAGAATTGAACCAAGCGAACCGGTTACTATCGATTTGGCAGTTAAAATAGCAATACAGTAGCAAAACTACTACGAGAAGCCAATAAAAGAATTTACCAGATAACAGATTAGATCACAGTGCTGACGATGTTAATCTCAGAGCTACGCAACCGACTGACCTGACCTTGACCAAAATGCGAGAAGGTTAGCTGAGATCAAGCGCCAACAACGCTACCGGGATGTTAGTTCACAATACGGTTATGCTAGTAGGCAGTAAATTTCAGCATACCCAGTAAACGATTCCTCAGACACACCGAGGAATCGTTAGAAAAGAGTAAGTATGCACGTTTGTCTGATCAAATAGTTCAGATAGTCTAGACCACTTATACAAATTAAACCAAGCTTAGACTGCCACTAGCGGCGCTTCGCATATCTAGGAAGTGGTCGTTGCATTAGTGTCTTCGACGGTTTGGCCTTCTCTGTGCCCTCTGTCCTCCAGAGGTCTCGAACATTTCTAGACAGCTCCACCGTTACCCCAGGGTAACACTGTATTTAATTCCTAATCTGGAAAAAAATGAAAGTGCGACATTCCCCAAAATAGGCCATGTCTGTGTTTAGGTAATAAACTGCGCCAAAACTCTGTCTCCCTATCGGGACTCGTTACACAAAGCAAAAATCATAACAAAAAAAACCTGAGACAGTGGTACAATTAATTGGACGGACGAATCGATAAGAGTGTACTGCCATAGTCCCGCACACATTTCTGTTTGAATATGCTATCGCTTTACCGAATCCAACCTCGAGATCCTTCGAGCTACGTTCTTTTTCTTTGCAAAATATCTGTAGGCAATCTCTTATTGTCTTAATATTCTTAGTAGCCTCCCTACAGTATTTGGAGAAAGGATTGAAACGTTGCACAGCAAGTTCTTGTGAGGTTGTTTAAACTTTCAGACTTGTCTTTTAGAGTTCTATTTGATTTCCCTGTGGTGTCGACCATCATATAGTAGAGCGCTACCCTTTTTTTTTCCCCTTCCTTGAAATTTATTGGATATCTATCGACAATTCGACCAGGTGAGTTTTGAGAGAAGCAACTTAGTGTACAATTGATATGTTGAACATACTCAGCATTCGCTTAATGCACGTTTAGGAGAGAGGCCTTCTCGGCGATTTGGATAAACATGGAAACTAACGTCTGACAGAACCGACGGTCACGGTATATCCAACATGAAGTATGGCTACGTGTTGTCGGAATATGTTTCGCCAGAGTGCAAAGCATACAGCATCGACTACAACGAGTTCAAAGTGTTTATCAAGACATGTGTGAGTCAGTCGCCGTCGAATGCGGAGGACGCAGTGTTTAACGCTCTGTCTGAGCGATTCGATCGTGCGTGCGTGTTTGTCCGCTCAAAGACTGGCGAGCTCGACCGGCGAATTCGCAATTGTAACAGGATGATTGAGGATATCGCCAAACAGGACTCGCTGCGAACGTACCCCGTCTCGAGCTCGACGAGATTCCGCCCGATCGTCAAGGCCGAAAAAGAAGTCGATCTGTGAGTGAACGTCTCAGCGGCTGAATAGATTGGTTACTAACATACGCAGAATATGGGAGAACCTGCAATCATTAACCAGATTTGTTAGCGCTCACAAAATAGGTATGTTGCGTTTGTTGCGTATGAAAGAAACCAATGATGATGAGTGCTAATAGCCAAAGCATTCACGAAACTGGTCAAGACTTACAACAAGTGGTCGCAAACGTCGTCTCTGTCGGCCAGATACTCCAATCTGCTCAATTCCTTGAAAGCCTTTACGCAGAAGGACTTTGGCTCGACAATCATCGAGCTGTCCTTTCTATACGATGCTCTACGTAGATACTTTCAAAACTCGATCAGATTCTTCAAGCAGATGCCGATGTCGAGCTTTTCGTCCTACGATCTTGACTTTGAGGCTTCCTCGACCATGTTCTCTGGCTCCGCTAGCTTCTGGGTGCACAGCGACAACTACGCCGAGGTTGAGGTCCTGATGACCAAATATCTCTCGATCATGCCTACCGAAAGCTTCTTCAGAGACAGCATTGCAAAGTCTAACATCAAGATCGACACGAATCTCAACATCGTCTATCTTTGCGGCAACTTAAACAGTGACAAGAAGACCAGGGTCGAAAACGACGTATCTCGTGTCGTCTACGACGTCGAGCTCGACAACTCCGAAGCGCTGCTCTGCACCCCTGGAGGCTCCACCCTCTGTGGCAAGCGACGGTTCATCGAGTCCGTGGTGAATGGGTCTGCGTCTGAATCAAGTCTCAGTCAGCTAGACGGTCTGGGCAAGTCGGCCCTCTTTTGGCTGGACCACTCGAGCGCAAAGCCCCTCGTCAAAATGGATCTGCAGCGCATAAGGTACGAGCTACTCGGGTCAAGCGGGGCCACTGTCTGGGCCACTCTGGACTCATCTATCAAATTCAAACGAATCGAACAGACCTGTAATTGGATAGAGACCGAGCAGGCCAGAGACTTCCAGTCGTTTCCTTACTCTGTTCTCGAGATCCGATGGCAGGGTCACGAGCCACAATGGTTGGCTGAAATCAGAAGGTCACACACAGTAAGTCTCGATTTTTTGGGTTGGGGCTTAGCTACTTTGGTGTGGTCAACTAAAATTCAAAAAATTTGTTTCTATGAAGATTAGCTGCGCCTCGTACTTTTTTTTACCCGGCTAACCTAATTTAGGTCTACGAGATTGAGGGTTTCAATTATTTCACACACGCCACAGCCCTCACAAGCGGAAGCCATCTTAACATCCAACTCGACTGGTTCAATTTATTGTCCGTCGACATCCACAAAATTCCTTACAACTTGCATAACGTTCGCAGACCGAAATTGAAATCTCAGTCGAGTAATTTCGATCTCTACTCGAGCCATTCGTCTTCTGTTTCGTCTGCTTCTCTTGGCGCCACCGAGGTCCAAGATAAAACATTGGAAATAAAAAAGGTAGAACATTGGCCCTGCAAAACTGCGAGTGCCCAGACCAATGCTGAGACGATGATCAACCCACCAGCTTCCACACAAGCTCCATATTCCGATAATGCTGGATATTGGAACGAGTTCGACAACCCCGATGAGGACGACGATGGCGAGACCTTCACTGTATCCGTCGAGGATTTAAACTATATGCCAAAGAGACTGTCGCTGGATAGGTTGACTGCGTGGTCGAGCTTGATGAGAAACAAAGTCACTCGAGCGTTGCACATCAACGGCCGCTCAAACAGCGAGGAAGACGAGGAAGAGAGCCAGTCGCTGCTGGACCCCGAGGAAGGCAGCTCGGCTGCTAGGACGTTGTCATCAGGTTCTCCGGACCTTGAGGCCGGCAGCCATGAAGACCTAGTATTTGGCGTCGACCTGCGCGATTCCGAGAGTGCGGACCTTGCATTGACCATGGTTTACTCGATTTCTTTTACAGTTGCAACCATTCTTGTCACAGCGCTGGATTTTGCCGCCATGAGTTCTCCCTTATCGATATTTATCGCAGTTTTGGTTGCCGTTGGCATCTTTTTGGCGGAAGCAATCGCACTTTCTGGTTTCTTAGCGTTTCTGTGGAGACGAGAATTCCCAGGGATTTTGCATCAGTTGCTTGTTTTTGTGACATATTTCATAATTTTGACTGCAGGTGTTGGTGGACTTCTCATTCTAATATTTTAAACTTCTTATGATGAAGTTTTTTTTCACAAAACTGGTATCGTTGAAAGCGTTTTTGTCCAGATTCCGGAGTGTGCGGTTGCGTTGCTACGACTATTCGCTAGTGCCCATCTATTTTTTAAATAATTATCTTTTATTGCCGAAGTCGATAGTTGATCATTGCAATTTTTGGGAGGTTTTAATCAGTTCATTTTGTAATATTTTTGTTGCTTCTTCAAGAAGTCATAGATGCATCTGTCAACCTTTTTGTTGTTTTTAATATCATTTGAGGACGTTTTTTTCGGCTTCGCATTCCATTGAATGTGCGGCATAATTTTATCTCAAATTCATTGTTTAGGAGGGTGTCATTGTTTAGGAGGGGGATTTTATCGAAAAGTTAAATCATCGATTTAACTAATGATTGTCTGTGTTTCTACTGTTTAGAGTTATCATATAGATCGTTTTTAAGATAGAGTAGATCTAGAAGAGAGACGAATTGAGCGAAAGGTATTTTGGCATGCATGAACTGATATAATTGATCTGACCATTTAACGTGCATAAGGGATTTCGTAGTGACTCCATCTAGTGCGTTCAAGGTTTTGTTCTATGGATCGCGAGAGCGTGATGTCAGTATTCAGTAGTTTTAAATTTAACAGTAGTATCATTCGTTATAGCCAAATTTACTACACGCACTCAATTATTGCAATTTATTCTATTCAAATCATCTCTAGCAGATCGTGATAATTTCCTCGGAGAACACGCAAGGGTTATCTTTTCGATTGCAAATTACTTCTAATGGGCGCCGGTAGTACTGTTCGATTCTTTGCTTCAGTAATTGCGCTTGCTACTTTTTTTGATATCTTGCCATTTGTCCTGGCAGCTAGCTCAACGGTATTACGCGGAATCGCCCCTGCAGGTATGTGCCACCAAATGGAAATTTCAGATGAGCTAAAGCGAGTGTTTCTACTTGACTGATATGCATGCTAATCGAACTGCCTACAGATGAATATTTATATCGAGCAGACGAATCAGGTCAGTGGTCCTGCCTTTCCAATCCTGAGATCAGGATCCCATTTTCTTGGGTAAACGACGACTATTGCGACTGTCCAGATGGCTCAGACGAACCAGGTACATCAGCGTGTCCAGACACCTTTTTTTTCTGTGCAAACAAAGGCCACATCGCCGGTCGTCTTCCCTCGAGTCGCGTGAATGATGGAATATGTGACTACGACATCTGCTGCGACGGATCGGATGAGTGGGCAGGCATAGTGAAATGCGAGAATAAATGCAAAGACATCGCCGTGGAACATGCGAAGCGTGAGGCGGAGTTGCGAAGGATTCGCACGTTTGGCTGGAACGCACGTACGAAGCTCGTCAACAAGGCTGCAGCGATCAGGGCTCAGCTCACAAACGAGGTTGCCGGGCTAGAAGTTTCGATCGAGGCACTGAAGACGAAGCTGGTGGCAGCAGATGAAAAGCTTAGAAGAACCGAATCGAGGGCACAGTCCAGAGTTTCCAAGAGGGGATCTCCTCTCTTGGAGCGTACAAGAACACGACTGGAGGAATATCAAAAGGGCACGAGGGCGCTTAGACACATGGTTAATAAGTTGGAGGCAAGGCTGCTTTCTACAGATAGCATTTTGAAAAACCTCAAAGAAGACTACAACCCTAACTACAACGACGAGGGCGTCAAGACGGCAGTTAAAGCATATGATGAATATCAGGCCAATCCTCCATCCTTCGAGCATGAATTCAGCAGTTTCGTCGACTTATTAGATAATGGCGATGATGAGGCTTTGCTGAACGAGGAGGAGATAATAGATGATCCTGATAGTGGTAGGTAGCCAAATTTGCTACTTGGCTAACGATATTCATACCTCAATTCGACAGCTAATCAATAATCTAGTTCCTTGGGATTCCTACTTGCCAATTCAGGCCCGCGTATGGATACATGAAAAAATAACATCTTGTAAAGAGTTTCTGGTCGACAATGGTCTTCTTGCCGCTCGTCAACCTTCACACATAACGCCAGGTAGGCAAAGTAAAAGATTCTGTGCTAGCCTCTTCTATCTGATCTGCATACTGACGGAAGTAGATATGTCCGGCGCAAAGCGAGAGCGCGATCAAATCGAAAATAAGTGTTCAGAAGCGACCAAGAGACTGGAAAATTTGAAGAGAGACTTGAATGGAAATTTTGGCGCGGATGATGTTTTCAGAGCATTGAAGGGAGAGTGCATTGAACTAAGCTCCGGCGAGTTTACCTATGAGCTATGCTTCTTGGATAAGGCTTCACAAAAAGCTAAATCTGGTTCATCCACCAGTTTAGGGTATAAATTCGTCTCTATACGTCCGTCACAGAATATCAACTAATATTATATTTTTCTAGTGGATTTGATGCCATTGACGGCGATACCATGAATTATTCTCTTGGTACTAAATGTTGGAACGGACCGCATAGAAGTACCGTTGTCAAGTTACAGTGTGGAGAAAAGAACAGACTGTTGACAGTCTCTGAGCCGGCAATGTGCGAGTATCTTTTCGAAGTTAGCACTCCGGCGTTATGTGAACTTGATGAGCCAAAAGTAAGAGCAAAGGATGAGCTGTGAATCTACAAAAAGTTGGCACAGACTTAGAATGACGTATCATTCTTGAATTATTCTGACATTAGGAAGATCTCAAAATGTGTACACAGGCAAATAATTGTATCTGACGAGATAACAGAATATCCAATTTCTCGACGAATACGAACCTACTTGTATGAATTTCTTGTTATGAAAGAAACTAAATAGTCTCCATCATGACTTAGACTAGCAAGAAATTTCTCATTTTGCCGTTGCCATTTGCTTGAGATCTCGGGTCGTCCTGCTGCATCGTATGTTAGAACCTATCTGAAGATGGAAGAGAAGTCCTTAGCGTACCATTTCCTACAATTGTGTTCCATTCCTTCATTGTAAATCCATTCTGACGATCTGAATCTAGAGCCTTGAATGTACTCTCTTTCAATGACCAACTAAATGATGTTAATTCTATGAAGGCGAGAATACAAATTGACCAACATTGAACATACCATCTCGCGAGGAATTGGACCTTTGCTTGTTGTTCTACTAACTGTGAAAACCTCCCATGCTCTTCTATGTGTAGTATCCTTTTTGCAAACTTTTGCATATATTCTGGCTTCCGATTGAATAATCTGCTAAATCGCGGAAGGAACACAATATCAATGCCCAATCCAACTACAGCGGATACTACCACCATTGCAGAACCTTGAACATGCAATCCACGAATATGCGGGGCTATTATTGGATCTCTATGTACCATAGAAACATAATTAGACTGACAGATCAGCTAGGCATCAAAACTACTTTTTGGATCATTTCGCTTCATTTGATCTTGAAAATAGTCCTCGTGAACATAATTTAATGTTGAATTATTGTTTTAGCCCTTACCCTTGTCGCATTGATGTCCCAAATTTTTTACTTTTTATCGTACCAGCCCGATGTTATAGACTGAATGAAAGACATAACATTTGACTTGCAATAAATTGACAAACGACTCTTAAGGTCATTAAAAAGGGAGATTTTAGGAGTAAGAAAATAATATTACGTCACATCAGCTGGAAGACAGATGTTGGTCCTCAGTATTTGAGACCAACAATTCGAACATTTAGCCTATCGAAGCCCACTTGTTTGTCTGTCGTTTCTTGACATATATCGGGCACGCACTGGCAGTGAGTTCTCCTAGAACATCAAGTACTATTCAAAGTAATGTCGGATGGTGAGATTGAAAATCCGATAGATCTCGTCGAAGATAGTCCTCAGTCGGGTCATTCGAGAATAAAGATATCCGAGAGCCCGCCTTCTCGAGAGTCGTCTGATGACTCACCTGAATCCCCTCCGGATTCATCAAATAAGGACAACATCATGAATAATACTTTTAGATGCGCAAGCGAGCCTGAATCAACAGGGAATTCTATACAAGTCGACATTCAAGACATTGACTCAGTGAAAGAAATAGATGCTGATAATACAGCACAGCCATTGGCGAAAGCAGCATCAGAGACCGAGAATGGAAAGATTCTTCTAGTCAGATTGGCTGAGACGATCAAGGACAGAGATGAGGAAGCATCTCAAATTCCTACAATTGTGGTGAAGGTTGAGAGTAATCTAGCAGATAACGCTGATTTCATAGCATTTGACGATAGCGAGCCATCAGACTCCGAAATGAACGTCATTGAAAAGAATGAAGGAGCATTGCAGGAGGATCAAAGTAGCGCTCATAATGATGAGGATGGCTCTTCTGATAAAAAGAAGAAAAAGAAGAAAAAGAAACTACTTAACAAGATTGTAGATGTACTAAAGGGTGAAAGCTTTGGTAACAAGCGAAAACGAGAGGATAGTTTCGAAGAGGAGCAAGAAGACCTATCCGATGTTGCTCCTTGGGCTGTAGCGAAAGACTATTTTCGTGAAACAGAGGTTGCCAAGTGGCTACACCGAGAAGTTAGAGACTTTGTCCGATATGTTTCGCCTACGTCTGAACTTGTTTCGGCCAGAGCAGCTGTAGTTGATCGAATACAGAAATGTACGACTCATCTGTGGGAAGATGCAAGGATACATGTATTTGGTTCTTTTGCTACAGATCTTTATCTACCTGAAGCTGATATCGATCTGGTTGTCATATCAGATTCTGGCCAATATACCAGCCGCAAGAATTTGTACGAGCTGTCAAATGCTCTGAAAACAGCTAAGATAGCCAACCATGTTGAGGTCATCGCGAAAGCACGGGTACCCATCATCAAGTTTAAGGATCGTACGAGTGGAATAAATGTGGACATATCTTTTGAGCGATATGGAGGTGTCGTGGCGGCCCACACTATACAGGAATGGCTTAAGGAAACAACAGGATTGAAGGAGCTTGTTTTGGTGATTAAATGCTTTTTGGGCAGGCGAGACTTGAACAACGTTGCTAATGGTGGGCTTGGTGGGTATGCTGTAACTTGCATGGTATTGTCATTTCTGCAGGTAAGTTCTGTGTGAAGGTTTTCAGCTGTGTGGTTTCTCGCTGCCGTACAGTCATGCTAATTTCTGGCAGATGCATCCGAAGGTAGCCTCGGCTGAAATAAACGCCAAAGATAACCTTGGAGTATTGTTGATTGAATTCTTTGAGCTTTATGGGAAGAATTTTAATTACGATATTGTTGGGATAGACGTTGGCCATGGCGGATGTTACTTTCATAAAGACTCGGATGAGTATGCTCAGAACAGCCGGAGATTCTCTCTCGCCATTCGAGATCCTAATGATGCTACAAACAATATCAGCAGAGGTACATACAACATCAGGAATATCAAACGGGCTTTTGGAGGAGCTTTTGATATATTGACTGGCCAGTGCTTCGAGTTAGATACGATTAGCTATAAGCGCCGGAAAGGTAGAAGTCTTCTAGCATCTATTCTGTACATAAAAAAATCCGAATTGTAAATTAAAAGGCTAAAACTAGTGGTATTTTGCTACCGATAGCATTCATTCGTGAGCATTGGTGTTCTGATAATAGCTGCATAGTCGCTTTGTTGGATAATTAACTGACTTTTTTTTTTGTTTTCGAGTTGCAAAAAATTTGGCACGAAGTTAAAAACTATCCACAAATTAGATCGAAAATTCTATCATTTCTACTTCTACTCAAAGAGATCGTGAGACTCATTGTAAATCAGGCGGATTTTTTTTGATATTTGGTGTGTTAATGAGATTCTGTATATAAAATGGACGCTTCAGCTCCTCGAATGTTTAATGTCAGAAAATCAAGAAAGCAGGCAAACGGCACGAGCTTCCTCCAAAAGATATCAAATGAGGATGAAAATGTTTCTAGCCAAGAAGGAGCAGCATGCGTACCGCTATCAGTCTCTTCACAGTCGGGATTTCCATTACCAGCGAGTGCAACAAGTTCTCAAACATTGATGAATGGTATGCCGATTCAGCACCCACCGCTCGACTCTTTCATTCAGCCCGATCCTCGGTCGCAGGAGATGCCTGCCTCACCGCTGCTGCCAATGATGTCGAGTCTTCAGCTCGAAGGCAGATCGTCACCGTTGGTTCTAGGAATGATAAACTCTCGTATAGGTTCGGTTCATCATCCTCACTCACAAGCAGAAATGTCTATGCCCTTGATGCCCCATCACTCTTTATCGTCGCAGTCTTCTAACGCACCAATCATGCCATTTGCGGTTGCGTCTTCATTTCTACAACCTTCCACGGTCACTTCTTCCGTAAAAGGTTATATCAATGATAATAGTGATAATTTAATGAATGGTAAGATCTGGCAGCTAACAAAATGTCGTTGTAAAGTCTCTGTTTGACTTATACTAATTGTCATAGCCGATGTTCAATCTCAATATACTGGTACAAGTATTGGGCCTGAGAGTGCATCAGAGACTGGAGATGGTAGTTCAGGTCGCCTCCCTTCAAAAGAATTGGCAGATCAGGTCAGTGATTTTAGTTTAAGCGAGAATTCTTGTTCTTTCCAGAATCTAAACTTCACTTTTAAAGGACTTTCAAGGATACGTTTACGATGCCGGCTTTATTCATGCTGCGTGGGCTGACACCTTTCTCAAATTTCCGTCGTTGCCAATTCTGCGACTGCATGCGCTTCTAGTATCTCGATCACCGTTCATTTATCAGAAGCTTACATCTGGTCTCCAGCAAGGACCACCCTATCACATACGCGTCGAAGAAGAAGATCCCAATATCACAACCATTACTATGTCTATGACGCTCGCAACACTCTACGGACACCAGTTGGATCTGGGAGCACCATCCCTTGAAATTTCTAAAGGTTTAATTGCATCTGGAAATTTATTGGAACTAAGCAACGTCGCAAAAGCTGGTTACACTGCGTTGATGTTATTGTTGTCAGTCAAAAGTTTACCTGATCTTTTTGCATTCGCGACTGAGGGCCTTGCCAAGTCATCTCCATCTATCGCTCTCTCACCGTCGTCTTCTACTACATCTTCTCCACAGATCAATTCGTCATCTCTGGATAATGTAGACATCTCCTATGCGGGACCATACCCTATCTACACCTCGATGCTTCTGCAACAACTTATGCAGTATCTTATACGAAATATTCCCCACGAATTTATTGTCAATCCTGCTAGCAGATCAGAACAGCAAGAACTGAAAGATTTGCTGGTTTGTCTACCATTCAATCTCTTTAAATGGATATGCGAAGGTGAGCTATTGGAGGCCAAAAATCAGATGGAACGCTATGGATTTGCGCGAGACCTCACCGGAGAACGTGAACGTAGGCGTCGAAAGAATGGCACGAGCAACCTTGAGGAAAGCGTAGTGCTGGCGTTCGGTGGGGGGAAAGGCGGCGTAGAACTCATACGGAAGCCAGCTGGGAAGAAGAAAGTTTTGTGGAAGGCGGCTCAGTGATCTTCAAGCAGAGAATGAAATTATAACTCGTGTTGCTTTGAGATGAAAATATTAAGCTTGAATATAGCACTTATTATTATCTCTTGCCTTCCGTGTGCTCATGTTAGTTTTGGCTACTCGTTTTGGTTTCCAGAAGGCAGTTTAACTCTGCCATTATAAGTCGTGGAATATAAGATATAAATATGAATCGGCCTTAGGAATCACAATGTACATACAAACATTTATTATGCTTATAAGAAAAGTCACAATCAAAAAGTAATCTAAACATTTTAAAAGAGCATGGTATCTATTTCTGTCAATATAGACTCTTCGATGTAGACGTATATGACAGATCCGTGTTCAGAGCAAATGAAATATGAAGACTACAAAAAACCAATTCATAAAGATTAATGACCTAGCAAAATATCAAGCTTCAGCTTCGTTAGGCAGCTCATCAGGAAGTTTGCTAACTTTGCTAAAATTCTCGTTTTCAGTCCGTTCAGCAAGTGACGAGGTTCTTTGATGGCTAATTTTTTCTTTTTCCATAATTTGGTGCTCTTGCTCCATTCTTTCCGCCTCGAGGTAGGTATCCCAACATTGCACTAGGTCGCCCTTTTCCTTGCGCTCCACCTCGAGTTCATCTTTGAGCTGATTTATACTGTTTTCTAGCTCTTCGACCTTGGCACTCCACTTTGTCTCCAGCTGCCTCTTAAGGGCAGCGACTTTTGTCTCGTGTTTTTGGCTATACTGCACATGTAATTCTTTGGCTATCTTATCAATCCTGTCGCCATCTTCAGCTAGTTGCTGATCCATATGAGCGTTTCGTTCTTCGGATTTCAGCAATGCCTGTCGGAGCGAATTCAGTTCTGCGTCCTTGCCAGTAAGCTCGGCTCGAAGCGCCGCTATCTCTGAAATATAACCAGCTTTTAGAGATTCCATTTGGCGTGAAGTTACCACGGGGATCGATCGTGGAGTGACGGTTGGGATATCGATGTCTAAAAGGTGTGAATACCCATCTGAGCCACCGCTACCAAAATGACTCAACTGCGTAGGTGTCTGATCAGAAGAGCGCTTCCGACGATGCTCAATTTGCTGAGACGGTTTCCCCTCAAGAGCGATATCTGTAATAGGAGTGGCCAGATCGAGAAGATAACTAGTCTTAGAAGTTCCGGGCGTGGGGAGAGGCTTTCCGCGTTGCCGTGGTGTCGCAGCCCTTTTAAGCTCTTTTGATCTACGATCGTTATCGTCTTCGTTATCAATCACTTGATGCTCATCGGCGTCATGTTTCTCGTCTCTATTAGTATTGATTTTGTCTTGCCCGTCATTGTGAATAGGAATCTCAGTTACATAGCTCTTCGACGGTGGTTTTCTGGCCGATGCCACAATAGCGGTGAGATCATCCATTGATGATAACATCGACGAGTTTCTAAGAACATCTTGATTGTTTCTCCGCATCATCATCATCTGTCTCAAGAACTCCTCTTTTTCTTGCCGGATTTTGGCAGGTGTTTCATTATTGTTGACCCTTACCCGACGGATAGGTTCGAATATTTGATCTACTTCATCTCCTTCCTGCCGGCCCTCTTCCTCATATCTTTGGCGTGATAAATCGTTGGAAAGTGTTTCCATTTTTCTAGTAGCCTGCTTATCTGAGGTATCCTCACTTCTGAACTGTACGAGTGACTTCCGCGATGCTGAAGAGACTAGTCGCATAGCGGATGCCCTAGCAGTGGCACTTGCACGGGTACTGGGAGTCTGCTCAACAAATTCACTTCCATTGCTAGAGATTGACATAGGTGCCAGTGATTTCCTTGTCCTTTTGGTGGAACTACTTGAGGCTGGATCTGTCTTGCTACTGCTATTCGCGCTATTTCTTTGGACTGACTTTGTTAAAGCAGATATATTGAATTCGCTCTTGCTAGATCGCATCAGTCCGTTGACGCTGTTGAAATTCCGACTATTTGACGCAGCTAGTTTGAGTGCTGAAGATGATGCGGAAGGCGTTATGGTGGACTTGTAAGGTGAGCGCGAAGGAGTATACAAGGCGCCACGATTCGGCGACGCTTCACCCAGAGGTTCTGCTGCCATTTGGTATCGGCTAATATTGATGCTTTGCAAGATCCAAACGTATAGCTTCGAGAAACCAGCTGTTTAGTTTCTTGTTATATTAACAAAGATTTGATATCTGTCAGAATATACGTCTTTAGTGCGTATACGGGGTTGACTAGGGGAACACACACTCTTTTTAGATAAACATTTGAAATAAACATAAAGTAGGTTTCCACGGTAACCGTTCTTTCCTCCCACTACAGCGTGAATAAATAAATATTTATTGCTTATTATCAGCTAATCCTAATAACTCCATCCCTTCTTCCGCCAATAAATACATTTTCGTTGATATACAAGTACAAAAGTGATTCTGAATTCTAACGCGGCATTTAAGAGAGAAACTAAAGTTACACCAGCGAAGGAATAGAAGACAAGACTTACAAAACAAACACTGACCAAACCAAACCATTTAAGACTTGCTTTGATAATTAAAGATCAGTGAATTGAGTAGAAGTTGAAAAGCGACTGGAAGACGAAATTCTAACAATGTTAGGATCAGATGTATGTGCATAAAGAGCCTCCATATTCGTCGTGCTGATAAATATCGGATTGGAGATATCGGATGCTCTTACTTTTCTTTTGGCGCTCTTTCTTAGAGATCCCAACTTTCGCATTGGAGATCTAGGACCTATATTATGATACGGGCTAGGAGAGGTGAGTTTGTTAACCCTAATGGAGGAATCGCGAGATCTGACTGAGAACAGAGTCTGAGGAGATGAAGGAGAACGCGGCATAACATATGACGACGCCGTCGGTGATGGCGATCCTGTATCCATACTAGACTTTGAAGGGGTCGATGTATCTACTTGAAAAGGTACCTGCTGGGAAAGTGCACCAGAAGAAGTAGACGGTATACTGCCGGAAGAATTGCTTCTTATGCTACTCTGACGAAGCGGATTTTTCTGTGGAATGAGCGGTATGTTCTTACGTAGCACAGCTTCATCAGGCTGCGCTTGTGAATCGATGGTCTTCATCTGCGAAAACCCACTCACGTTTTCATTCTCCTTATCTGTCAAAAAGTTAGGCCGGTTTTTTTAATTCTTCTGCAAAGTAATTCAACGTACCTGATGTATTTCGCACATGATTGGCACTTGCATCGTGAGAATTAGCCTGCAGTTGGTTTTGCAGGTTTTCTTTGAGAGAGCTCCAGAAGTTTGCATTATCTACGACATTTTCCAGTGTACCTTGAGGGGGCTTGGTTTGCAAAGAAGCCTCTATTTCTACCTCGATGTCTTTGCCACCAGAAGCTGCTCGTTTGGACTCTGCCTCAATCCGCTCGCTCAGCTTCAACGCAATATCATTAAGCACATTGACATCTTCCTTAAAGCCGTGGGCCGGCACTTCCATTGAGCTTGATTTTGACCCTTTCTCCGCAACGCCTGCATCTTGTTAGCTTTCATCTTGTTAGTTCTCACAAAGGCAAGAAACTCTTTACCACGTCTAACGTAAGGATCTATGCTTTCGACTCCCTGTGACATATTTCGCAGATGAGTCTTGACTAAAATTGGTAAATCGACATATGTTGGAGATTCTGGCTGAGGAATGTCTTCTGTATTAGCAACAGGTGACAAGTCCACCGAGTTCAACACAAGGTATGTGGCAGAATCACACGTCTCCAACTGACTAAAGCGAGCAATTAGCAACCAAGGAGCAATTGCTATTACGCAAATAATACATACGATTCAGCATCGCCTTTTTTATAGAATTGGATTGGATCTGACAAATTTTTTTGAGTCTCCTCGGCTGGTAACGTCGTTTTAGAGTAATTTGAATTTTTCAGTGCAATCTCTTCAACCACTTTGAATGAATAATCGGTTTTGATCTCGGAGCCATCATTGCTTGTAGTCTTTGACGACACTTGCAAAATTTCAGGCTTCTCAAAAGTCGAGGAGAATTTTTTTGCAACGTCTCCGACCTTGTCAGAAACCGGTCGGACTTCCATCGGGGGGTGCTGGTCAACCTCTTTTTCGGTCGACCCGAATGTGTCTTCTCTTATTCCGTCATGATAGTCCTCCTTTGCCGCTGCTGCAGATACTGTCGAGTCTCGAGCAGAAACTTCTCGCTCGACAACAGTATTGCCGACGTCCTGTCGCGAGTAACTTGCCGAGACAGGGTGTCTCTGTCTCTGAGCAGCACTGGCAGATTTGGTCAGCCGGCGACTTACGTCCTCTCTTGACCAAATCCGCGTCTGCGGCATAACCAACGGCTGATGATCATCATGACTGCGGAGAACAGAGAATCTTTGTATCATGTTTGGCAGAATAAGGGACTGCCGGAAATCATCTGGACTCGGAAGCGCGTCCGATATCTCTTGCTCAGACGGCCCTTTGACCGACGGATTCAGCGAGTGATTCGCTCTTCTTCGAAGGAGGTTCATACGGTGATATGTTGATAAAGAATAGGTAAAACTAAACAGCGACGGGCATCAAAGGGATGCCAGGATGCCAGGCAATTTTCGAAAAAAATAATCCTACCGTCCTTGAGGCTCTAATTTATCAGACTAGACCAAAACAACGAAAGACCTATGAGACGTTCGAACACTGCAGAGACTCCAAAGCAGTATAAATTAAAGGAATGTTGCGAACTGTATCGAAATTATTAAACGAAATCCTAAGAACGAACAAACAAAAGAAAAGATCGCGAGATCCGGTAGGAATATAGAGGCTTAATATCGAAAACGAAATACATACTATTTGTACTTTTAGCGTTTGACTTTCGCCAGGGACATGTCTGACCACCTGCTTACTTAACGCAAAACGGCAATATTTCCCTAATTGTACTAGTCTATGAAACAACACTAAATCTAAAACTGCCTAACGCAGGGGTCGAAATGGTCCCGCTTGGACAAAGTAAAGCACGTTTGTGAGCAATCTCTATCAAACTTTCCCAAAAAATAGTTTCTCACTCTGGACCGATTCGGTTCGCGATCTAGTCCTTCGGGGATATTCTGGACCAGTTTAAGCCTCGTTTCGGGACCACGCTTGCGTCCATCTCCAGCGTCTCTTGTGTAGCGTCCAATTTCGGAACAAGATACTCTTAAGTTTTCGGTTTTCATCACCGATTCTCCTTTGTCCGCTGGCCGTCACACGAGAATAGATATGTCCGGATCGCGCAGATCGTTCGGATGAATGTTGATCGGCTCATGTCTCGCTTGATATGCTTTCGATAGACCGCCGTTGCTGGCCATCTCACTTTTAAGTTTGCTGTCGTCCCCCGCATCACGCGTTCTAGCCGGACCGAAGTCCGTTAGGTCCGTCAACTGTTCTGAAACCGCCAATGCATAGTTTATATAGGTACGTCTGCAACCATATATATTACAATATATTACAATATATGATATATTGATGTATATATGTTATATGCTATATATTAATGTGTATATATTATACTATCTTATATTATATTATATTATATTATATTATATATAGTAGAATTATATTGTACTACCTACCATATATCTATATTTTACTTTAGTTTCAATTCTTCTGCAGATTTAGGCGCATTCTTGGGCACTTCTGCGGGAATGCTTTAGGGCAGAATTCTGTAACAGAGATTGCATGTCGCGTAAATATAGTGGCTTCAGGCCTGCAAGTTTTCGGATCGAATTGTTTCGCGATTAAGGATTTTTTCCCTTGTAGAAACACCTGTAAGTATATAATGCGCAGCTGGACCGAAAATTACAATGGTATTGCCAAAACTTGGCCATCTATCTCACACTCAGACGCCGCCTGCTTATATAAATATTTATGTCGTATCTCTAGATGCCATATCTTTAGACGTACAATTTGTCACGTGATGCTCGCTATGTTATGTTATTTCTCCTGCCACTTAAATGCTCATTCAAAGAGATATACAGATGCCATTCGTTGAGATTACTATATACATAAAAGAGATGAGTGGAAGCGAAACAAGCTGACAGATACGACTCAAGAATTGATGTAAAATGCTAGCTTATTTGTACTCTGCAACATCGTGCCATTTTATTTCGAGTTGCAGCTATCCAACGCACTTGAGTTTTACCATCCGCGTGGTGATGCAGATCTTGCAGACGCATCTACAGGAGCATTCTCTAGCACACAGAAAACAGGAGAGGTCCCCTTGCTGAAAACTTCGATCAGCTCGGAGGAGTGCCACCATTACCAGGTTTGGGGGGCTCCTTCACGCCCAACTCGCTTTCTATCCGCTCCTTTGCTCTGAATATCTTGCTCTGTAGGTAGAAGCTGCCGCCCTTCTCCTTCGCGTTCACATTGAACAGATGAGAGGACCGTTTGCTGACGTCCTCCATTTTGATATTCTTGGCTTGTACATTGAGAATTTGACAGGCCTCGTCCAGCGATATTCCACTCTGCACTGTTTTCGAGACAGCGCCTGTAGCTCCTCCGGTCGCTGCTGCCTGCTTGTATGCGTGCACAAAGGCCTTGGTAAATACTTGCGCGCCTGTAAATATAACTTGTACTAGTAGCCGATGCGCCTGTATACACTGGTTAGCTCTTGCTCTTGCTCATATTCGCTAGTATAGAACCACCATAAGCATACCATAAGAACCGCTTTCTAAAAGGTTCCTGTAATTAGAGATGGCTATGGAGTCTAGTGAACCAAGAATATGCAATTAAACTGAATAAAACCGAATAGAAAACAACAATCGATATTTAAAATAACCAAGTTAATTAGAGAACGTTTTACAGACCGAAAAAAATTAAACGCCCAAAATGTACGCCGGATGTCAAACTCTTAATGTTGATAGATTTACGGAGATATGGTTTACATGTGACGTACTAGTGCATTAATGCTGCTGTTCACAACTCTGGAAAAATACTACACTACTAATATTTTCGAGCGAGGGTCTGCGAATTCATGAAGGTCTTCCGATCCGCCTCTCAAAAACAGCGGCAATACACTTTGGCATCTTCATACCCCACTGTGACGCTTTCTTAGTGCGTGCTTAATATTTGGCCCGGCGAGTGAACAAATACACGATGGAAGACAATGTGTGTCTTCCAAAATACTACGCTAATCTGTTCAATTGACCAATCGACTAACGTTTTTGAAAACTTTAGCTTTTTGACCGATTGAGTGAAAACCACAGGACCGCCGAGGAGATCCGTAAGATTCAGGAGAAGAACGAGCAGGAACGTGCGAGGAACCAGCAAAAGAGATTGCTGAAGGTACTGGAAAGTAGTGTAAGTGATATTAAAAATAAGGCTTTCTCGTGAGGCGTTTGAACACACATTGTGAGATCCTTAAGATGCTGTAAATGCCTGCTTTTGTTTTCTGGGTGACGACAATTGACCAAGTTATAGATTTCTCAAAATATTTCTCTTCCGGTCTACTTAACTTCTTTGCAAATCAAAGGAGGAAGTAATACACGATCATCCTTTTTGAAAACTCATCTCGATCCTCTTCTTTCACAACCCCACACACTGTCGTCCCTATTCAAAACTTTGGACGATGCGACCGAATCCTTATCAAGTTTTGGAATTTTTGATTCGCTAAACTACTCGCTTGATCTGTCACCTCCGACTTTATTTGGCCCTCCTGACGGGTTCACACCTTTGATTGGAACTATAAATCTTAAGGAGTCCAAGCGCTTGCTGCTACGTACAGGAACGGACTTGGGTAATGGGGAAGGTAGCGCATATGTGTCCGCATCTTTGAAGAATGTCTTCGGAGGCGCTGAAATGCTGACATTTGATGCCTCTTCCGGTACTCGAACTCGATCCTCCTACATCCTCAATTTCTCCACTCCCATAAAAAATTCTGCTTTGTGGAAAGCTAGTCTGACCGGGATTAAATCATCTCGAGAATGTCAGTGGTCATCCCATGAGCAAATCCTTAGAGGAGTCACTGCTAAGGTTTCCGGAACTGGATTCCTAGGAGGTCATCATGAGTTTGGTTATGAGGCAATGTGGAGAACTGTGGCCGGCGTCAAAGACAGCGCTAGCACTAGCATTCGAGCGGAAGCTGGCGATTCCTTCAAGTCTTCTATTTTCAATTCTTGGTCCATTGACTCGCGTGATAATAGCCTGTTGCCCACTAAGGGAGCGTACTTTAAACTTCGTCATGAGTTGGCTGGCGCCGGCTCGCTGTTGGGCGATGTTATGTTCTCAAAATACGAGGCTGAAGCGCAGGTTGCCAAAGGTTTTCGAGATGAAGACTTTTTGGTCACTATTGGTGGTCGAGGTGGTATGCTCTACGGGCTCGATGCCAATCAGAAGACAAACATTATCGACAGATTTTTCCTTGGAGGCCCTAATGATGTCAGAGGATTTTACTTGAATGGACTAGGACCTAAAGATGGAGGTAAGGTTTTCATTATAATCTGATTTTGCGCCGCCTAGACCTGAATGCTGACTGGATTCTAGGCGATGCTGTTGGGGGAGAAGCTTATGCGGCCGGTGGCATTAGCTTGTTCACTCGTCTTCCAAAGGTGTCGCGTGACTCGCCTCTCAGACTGCAAGCATTCGTCAATGGTGGAAGTCTCTTAGCTCTGAAAAAGGGTATCTATGCTTTGTTTTTCTTTATAGATTTTTCTTGCTAATATAAATAGGAAATCCTGAAGAAACTATTCAAGAATTGCTAAAGAATCCTTCTTTGGCTGCTGGATTTGGACTAGTGTACAGGCACCCCGTTGCTCGATTCGAGCTCAATTTCACCTTACCAATTACGATTCGTGAAGGTGATAGTGCACGAAAGGGTCTCCAGTTTGGATTGGGAATGTCTTTTCTGTAAGATGCTGCGGCGCAGATTTTGGTATACCAAACTCGAAGTTGCATACGGGATTCCGAAATCAGAGGTGACAAGAGTTGAAAATAGATTTCAATTACAAATTTTTTTTTCGAACAGTTGTCGTTGCAGTTATTAGAGTGCATTTTTTTCCTTTCGTAGTTTTCTCCATATTCCCATCTTATAGCTGGATTACTAGATTCTAGCAGATGAAACGAGAATCCGGCGTTCACCTTGCGTCAGCCACAGCCACCACATTCAGGGGTATTTCGCATGAAGAAAAACCGAATGCGACGAGTAATTAACTCAAACGAATGAAGAGTTCATCGCATCGAAAGCGAGCAAAGTCCAGTCAGATATGATACAATTTCCTCGATCTACTTTAGTTGCAGAAAACATCAAAATCGCTGCGCTATCTTCTTCCTCTGTGATTAAAGTAGGACCAAATTCAATCATCCATCCTCGCTGTAAACTAAATGTGGAACTTGGTCCCCTTACCATCGGCAGCTATTGCATAATTTCAGAACTTGTGGAGATAATATCGGAGGCCAACGGTGGGGTAGTCATAGAAGACTGTAAGCACCTGATTTTCTTTGCTGCATTGTTTTGAACTTGAGGTTTCCTTAGAAACTAACGCTCTGGAGACTGCCACGTCGAGCCAAGAGTCACAATTTATGGACCTTGCGTAATCAAGACTGGAACAATACTCAAGACTGGGTGTGTAGTCGAAAAGAACACAGTCGTCGGACAAAATTGTAGGATTAATCCTTTGTGTAGTGTTCTTGAAAATCAATCATTGCCAGACAGAACTGTCATATATGGCAAGGAGGAACATGAGCGTAGGATACTCACTGGCGAGACTGCGACAGAAATAACGGTAAATATCATTCCAAATTTTTCGCTTCATCATTCATTGCTTATGGAACTGACTAATGAGGTTTAGAATACTAATCGATTGGTAATGCTTAAGCAGATCGAATATCTTCAGAACGCGCTGCCCAAATTTAACAAATTCAAGCAACCGAAAGAATAAAATGATGAAAGAACAACAAACGAGTGTACGATTAGAACGGAAAACTAAGAAGCAATGGTTCAACAAAAAAATATTGCTACACTAAAATACAAGGTCAGAAATGCTATATTAATCCGAGCTCTATGCTTTACGGGCTCGCCCTCTTCCCCGTCCACGTCCTCTGACGCTACTACCTGCCTTGACTTTCTTTTCAGCGGCAGCCGAGTTTGCAGGCTTAATATCGCTTGCACGTCGTTTAAGGTTCACTTTTCCGTTGGGTTTTGCAGCAGAAGCAGTAGTAACAGCAGCTACGGCTGGAGCCGCAGTAATATTTTGCTTCTTTGCAACCTTAGCTCCGGTGGTGGGATTATTTGCCGGTCTCCAAGAAAACTTGATAGGAGGAGGCACTTTGGATCGAAGATTTGGTAACTTCAAGAGCTCTTTAATGACATCTGTTGCATTGCTGCATTGCAGTCTAGACTTGTCCAAAGTTTTCAGCACAGTAACATCTGGGTGCAAAAGCTTTTGCTGAGCCTCATAGTCTTTGCGAATTGCAGATATGGACACTTGCGCGTCATAATAAATCCGCTTCAAGGCCGGCGTCAGATCCGTTGAGGATTCTGTGGATAGCGGGTAGCTTGGCCGTTTGTGAACAGCAATATAAAGGGATACAGTTGCTGGTTCTAGGATTGCCCAGTCGCATTGATATTCAGCATTTTGTTGCCTTTCCTCCTCTATCTCATTTGAAAGTTTCTGTATAAAACAATTAGTATTTCTGTGCAATCCTTAAAGAGAAATTTATATTGCCAATTTTTTTCATACAATCACAACATCTTTGATCTTCGGAAGGAACGTGTCTATTTCACCGCTGGCCTCGCGGCAAACGCAACCCTCAACCGCAAGTCGAAGAATGTGTATTCTATCTTTTCTTGCGGTCAATTTGCCGTCAATAATAGCAGGGAAGGCTACGTTAGTTAAAAATGTGAGTAGCGAGGAAGGTGAACCGTTCCTCTAAGCTGGGTCAGTATCAAGTTTAACTTATAGGAACTGTAGGAACGCAAATAATCTTACGTTAAGCACGTTCACAACCCACTTGGGAACAAAATTAATCAGCTCTGAGGTCGTTTCAGTCTCTGGATCAAAGGAGCTACTGAGCTTGGCTATCAGCTCATCAATCAAAGATGTTAACGCTGCCGTGTTTTTCTCTGACGACTTGAAAGAGTCCAAAGACAGTAGGGTTGCTAGAATCCTGTTCAGCACTTTTGCATCATTGATCCGACCTAAGGATTTGATTGCAGAAGTCGCGTAGCTGGGAACTTTGGATAGACATGATTTTCCCTGATTTAGCGCCCAATTCAACGCGATCTCTTGTAATGGCTGATTATCAGTGCATACAAAATCCCACAGTTGTCGAGATGCGATTTCAGGCAGTATTTTCGAGGCCTTCTCTAAACTCAAGTAGACAATCTGCAGCTCGACAGGCGACTGGGCTTGTAGGAGTTGATACAAGATATTGATTGTAGTCTCCTCATCCGCTGGAGTCGCATGAGCTAAAAGATCCGGCAGTCTCTTGATCGCCCCTGTACGCAACTTCAGGTCCTCATCCTCACAGAGATCAAACATGCTCTCTACGGCTTTTGTGCCGGTTTGTGCATCTTGCAAAGCAAAGTCTTTGAACAGGTCTGGAATAAACGAGCTCGCAAGCGTACGCGCCTTGTTATCTTTTCCCGGTGACGCAAACGTTAGGATCTTCTGATAAGCCCCCAGTAACTAGATAATTATATATGTATCAGTATGCCATTGCGAATTTTAAAACATTGCGTATCGACTGAAAGTCAGAAGGCAATTGACATACTTCGTCTTTGTCTGCGCCCGTAAGTCCCTTTGCAATCTCATAATAGTAATAAATTTGTTGAACATCATCGCCCAAGATAGGTTCACCAACAGCAGTGTCAGCCATCTTTTTTCTCGCGCGAACTAGTCGAATATTTGCGAAAGTGATCTATAAAGTCCTTTGGAACTGTCCAAAATTGGTCCGAGGTGCCATTTACGTTACAGTAGGGTAATAAATCAGTAGGTCATCGAGTCAGCATCGCTGTGTGAAATGGAAAAACTCAGCAAACAGAGGCCAACTAAGCCAATACGACGGGCCTTTTTGCTTAACGACAATTGTCGTTACACACGCGACGCACTTTCATTATTCTCAAATATATAACCACATTTATTGAACATTTTACTTGTAGCCTTCTCGTTTCGCATTCTGTGTATTTATCTTCATCTGCTTGCTAACTCTTTTAAAAATGGCTATCACGTCCTGGATTCGAACATTCCCTTTGATGCAGTACTTTCTGGCGTATGCTCAGGATATTTTCACTAGTATACTGAAGACTGGACCAATTCCTCAGCATGTTGCCTTTGTCATGGACGGTAACCGACGGTTTGCGCGTCAGCAGAAACTCGAGGTGAAGGAAGGTCACAGTGCAGGATTTGAGAGTCTCGCTCATGTACGTTTTGAGCTTTGTTTTATGATGTAATGGGTTAAGTACTGATGGAGCTGTTTAGATATTGGAAATGTGCTATCAGGTTGGAATAAAGGTCGTTACTGTGTACGCATTCTCTATTGAGAATTTCAAGCGCCCTCCTGTTGAGGTCGATGCTCTTATGGAAATCGCAAGAACCAAGCTTCTACAAATCATTCATCATGGGTATGCCAATCACATTTTAAATTCCGACTTGGGTGGCTACTGACACTCACATTAGAGATCTCGCGGATCGGTTCGGCATTTCTATTCGGATACTTGGCCAGCGAGATATGATTCCTCAAGATGTCTTGAGCGTAATCGACAAGTCTACTGAGATGACCAAGAACAACAAGACGTATGTCTATTCATTGATTTTGCTGCTAGGATACGTTTGTCGCTGATGTTTTAGAGCTATTTTGAACATCTGCTTTCCGTACACCTCGCGTGATGACATTGCCATGTCGATGAGAACGCTCGTCGAAAAGGCCGAGAAACACGAGATGGCAGATGAGCAAATTGACGACATCGACGAGAAGACTCTGGAGGACAATATGTTCACTCAAGGATGCCCTCCTCTAGACCTCCTAGTCAGAACTAGTGGCGTGGAGAGATTAAGTGACTTCATGCTCTGGCAAGGTCATCAGAACTGCCATATTGAATTTGTGGAGTGCCTTTGGCCTGACTTTGAGCCATGGAGATTTGGTGCGATTCTGCTCAAATGGAGCCGAAAGCGGGCGAGGGAGATCAGGTATGCTTTTTGATGCACAGAGTCACTAAGCAATTGTGCTAACTCCCGATATAGGAGACAAGAACTTGAGAGTGAAATGAAGATGCTCTAGAGACTGAATGGCTGGCTTGGAATGTAGGATTTGCATTTTTATTATTTGCTTTGTTCGGCGTTGCTTATAGGGGGGTTTTCCAAAATTGTTTGAATCTCAGAAAGAATCCTTAATTTAATAGAGAAAATAGACTACAAAAAGAAAAAGCGAGCAAGACTTCTCTATATTTTTACAAGGACATGAAATGATATGACTCCAGAGACGTCATGATACAGGACTTTTTCGATTCTATATTAGTAATTCTCAAACCAGATATTGGTATGATTATGAGTGCTTACAGCAGAAGGAAAAGTTATTTTGCTTCGTATGTAGCATTGAGGAATATTTAATACATTTCTTTCGCTTCCGTATTTAGATACTATCTTTTTCTCGCGACATGCCATTGCTCTCGATCTGCTCTCTTAACCACCAGGTTATATGCGAGAACGCATCGGTATGGCCTGTCTAGAGCGTAGAACCCGCAAGTATCTGTCTAAGTCAAAAAGCACGACCCCCATGAGCTAGCTAAATAGCCACAAAAATTCATACCAAGATGGGCAATCGCACGCGCGTTGGTTTCATATCGCTGCTGATGGATTAGATAGCAAGATAACGTGGGACGCATGCATCATCATGTTTGCCTGTGAAGATTTGTTGATTTGTTCGTTGCTCCGAGCAACCTCGAGACAGATTGGGTTAGGCCCAGGTCCCACGGTGGCGAATACATTTCGGAGTTAACAGCCATTTTCTGTTCCGGAGAAGTACAAGAAAGAATATAATAGTGGCAGCTTGGGTCTTCAATCTGTTATTAATTTGTAATAGATAGGCTCTCTGCTTTAATTTTTGCATTTTGCCGTTTTCAGATAGAGCTTTACATACACGTGTAACTGGAAAATGGGACTTTTGAATAGTATCAAGAGAGCGGTCGTACCGTCCAGCGGTAACGGTCCAGAGGGTATTTTTCCAGAAGCAGAATGCGACAGAGATTGTGATACCTGTACCGCGAAGTTCCCTTCCAGTCTGAAAATCGAGCGAGGCGATGCTATGTGGGGGACAACCAAGCCGTGGAAGCGACATATTCTGGTGGCTACTGGAAAGAGCGACTGGGCTCACGGATTAGACGGCGAGAAAGGATCACTTTCGCAGCCTCTATCTTCTTGGCAACCCAGGAGTGCATCAGGGGTATGACAATTTTCAGTTTCGTGTATTTTGATTTGCTGACCATGTTGTCGTAGCGAGTGATTATTTCAAACTCGTCGCTGCCACCGCCAGACAACTTTTTGACGTCATCTGCTGAAAAGAAGTCCTCAAACATCTTGATTCTTCCTATTATGGTGGAGGCCAGAAACGTCGCATACGACGATGTGGTCGACGTTGCAGAGAAGCTTGTGCAGCTGAAATCTCCGTCTGAAGAAATCCCGGAAGAAATCAGAGGCGCGCAGATTTCAAAGATCCAGCAGAAAGCAGTTATCTTGATCTGTTCTCACAGGACTAGAGATAAGAGGTGCGGGGTTACTGCTCCCATCTTGAAAAAAGAGGTTTGTTTAGACTGGCTGTTTATAGAATTTCATGCTAATTATTCTTGTATAATCTAGTTTGAGATGCATCTACGAGAACACGGTTTACTCAGAGATGCCACCGATACAAGGCCGGGAGGTGTACCGATTTACTATGTGTCTCATTTAGGCGGTCATAAGGTATATATTTAATTGTCGTAGAAGCTGTATTTCATTTCTCTTTAACTTGAATAGTATACCGGAAATGTAATTGTCTACAGAAACACCGGCGAAGGTATTTGGCTGGGATTGGTTGAGCCGGTAAGCGTCTGTTACGTCATTTGTTCTTAAAGGACTTATCTGGATCATCGCTAACGTTGATTTAGAAACATGTCAAGGCAATTGTTGAAGAAACAGTATTGAACGGCAGGGTATTTTCCGATCAACTCCGCGGAGGTTTCGTGTCCGACTGGTAGTCGAAACTGTTTCGCAAATTGGATATCTTCGGATGTATAAGCGTAAACTGGGCCAATGTTGGGTCTACGGAATATTTTACATGATGCTAAATTACACAGCATGCATAGTTTATTAGAGCCATACATTGGCTTCACGCGCAAATGAATATAAATGAGCATTTTTCTTTGCATAGCTTAATAATTGAATATAAATGGATTCTATAAATTGTTCCCTTGGTTTACTAAGAACTCCTATGGAAACTTCCGCGATTGCGGATCGTTAAGAAAATTCGAGGACGAAGCATCATTTTGTGTGTGGTGTTTTGGCGTATCTTCGGTCTTTGTGTTGAGCTTCCCACGCCCAGTTGAGTTTTGCAGTTAATTCACAATCGTTGTCTACATTGTGCCACCGAGCCTTACACGCTTACTGCCTATCCACCTCACCTTTTTCTAAATCGACGTGGTGCCTTAAAACATCAGGGCTAATTGAATTAAACTGCCTGTTCCGCTTACGATCAAAGTGTCTACAGCAGTCTGTAAGCGACGGACAAAGTTCATCTACCTTATCGCAAATATTGCGGCTTCTCTCCCCGCAGACCATTATTTCAACGCAAATTTGGTGCGAGAACCGAGTGACGATATAATCTTTTAATCACACACGCAAATAGACTGAGATTTATAAAGCAATAGAGCAAGGAAAGAGCGAGAAAGATGTCGAATTCAGATTTCCTGACAAAAGCTATCGACATAGTACAGAAGGCTATTCAGGCCGATACGAGTCAGCAGTTCGAGGAAGCATATAAGCTTTACTACAGCAGTTTGGAGTATTTTATGATGGCATTGAAATGTATGCAAAAGGCGTTCTTATTAAGTAGTCTTCGCAGTATTTGTGCATGCTTGTGGATTACTTCATATTGTTTATTTCGGTTAAACCTCGTTTACTAACTTAATTCCGAAGACGAGAAAAACGCTAAGAACAAAGACTTAATAAGAGCGAAAACGACAGAATACATGGACAGAGCAGAAAAGTTGAAGGAGCATATAGCTAAGCAAGAAGACAAATCGCAAAAACGTGTTGTAGGAGCCAATGGAAAGGAATCTAGCACAGGTGGAAAGGGAAAGTAAGTTACGGAATGTTCTTGAATTCTGATAAGAGCTCATGGGCTGATCATTTCGTGATATCGTCTATAGGAAAAAAGGAGATGATAGTGAAGAGGACAATGATAGTGATACAAAGAAGCTAAGGGGCGCTCTTGCTGGTCAGTAGTCAACGTGATAGATGATATGATCATGTTTAAATGGTAACATTGAGCTAATACACTATTTGTTTCTAGGCGCAATTTTGACCGAGAAGCCAGATGTACGATGGGAAGATATAGCCGGTTTAGAGTTAGCAAAAGAAGCTCTGAAAGAAGCCGTCATTTTACCAATAAAGTTCCCTCACCTATTCACTGGCAAAAGAAAGCCAGTGTCTGGAATACTTTTGTACGGTCCTCCCGGAACTGGAAAGTCTTTTCTTGCTAAGGCCGTTGCTACAGAAGCAAACTCAACTTTTTTCTCTGTCAGTTCATCTGATTTAGTTAGTAAATGGATGGGAGAATCAGAAAGATTGGTGAAGCAACTGTTCAACATGGCTAGAGAAAACAAGCCGTCAGTGATATTTATTGACGAGGTTGATGCACTATGCGGTCCCCGGGGTGAGGGTGAGAGTGAAGCTTCGCGACGTATTAAGACAGAGTTGTTGGTTCAGATGAACGGTGTTGGAAATGATGCATCTGGTGTGTTGGTGCTTGGCGCCACCAATATCCCGTGGCAACTAGATTCTGCTATTAGACGAAGGTATTAATGACATAAATTCTCTTTCATATAAAGGTCTTATTCTGACGGTATTTGAATAGATTTGAGCGACGTATCTACATATCATTGCCAGACGCTGAGGCTAGAACTACTATGTTCAAGTTAAATGTCGGTAATACCCCTTGTCAGTTAACGCAAGCGGACTACCGTGCGTTGGGAGAAATGACTGATGGGTATGTGTCGCTTATAGCAAAACTAATGAGGGTCTGACTTAATGGCTAAACGTTTAGATATTCGGGACATGATGTAGCTGTGTCAGTGCGAGATGCTCTTATGCAACCAGTTCGGAAAATTCAGGGAGCAACTCACTTTAAATGGGTAAAGGATAAAGCCGCTCAAAAATCCAGTGAATAAAGAATTTTTCTAACTATTAATAGGTTGTCGTTGTCGACGGTACAAAGAAATTGACACCTTGCTCTCCAGGTGATGCTAATGCAATCGAAATGTCGTGGATGGACATCGGTACTGATCAGCTTGAAGAGCCGCCTTTACTATTCAAAGACTTCGTAAAGGCCGTTAAAAGCTCAAGGCCGACTGTTAATGCAGAAGACGTCCGGAAACATGACGAATTTACCGCTGACTTCGGTAGTGAAGGAAATTAAAAGGATGCTCTCCAGAGACGCTTATTGCTGCTATTAAGTTAAACATATCGAATTCAGTTGATAATAGCTCAAAATAAAACGGCAGACGGTTGAATTATCTAGTGGTGATGTACGCACTTATCTACAACGCATTTGGCGGTTTGTTCCTAATTGTGATTGGTTTATGATCTTGATGTAATTGTCTATTCTTTGATAGGAACTACTCATACGTACTATTATGTTCGTCATTATTCTTCCAAATTTAGACGCTTCTTTTGTGTTTAGTTGCTATTGATTCCTGTTAAAATTTTATGTACTTACTGTTTTTGTATGCATAAATGTTTCAAAATCGAATCATATAATTGATTGTCAAAATGCTGTTGTAGTCAGAGAATTTCGATATTTGCTTCTACGTGATGATGAGGGCGAATGATAAATTTTCGGTCAATTTCATTTCAAAGACATGAGACTAAAGCAGCACAGTCCTTCTCGTGCTATCCAACAATTTGGTAGACCTGCAGGTGCTTCATTTAAAGTGGTGCGATGGCAGCAAATTCATTAATAATTGACGGTCGTAAAATCCAGGTGTTGACACACCGAAACCCGGACAGTCGTGTATTCTAAATTTTGAATTTTCGTCTCCGGCGTCAGAAAGTTCAGTTCCAAGGGATAACGCTGGCTATAGATTCTAAAATCTTCCTTTTTGCTATCATAAATTCAGGTTCAACTCTTATATTAGTTTGCCTTATAATCCTAGTAGATAGCTTATTCGACGCGGCAAAGAAGGCATCCTTCTCATAGACTTATACTCGCCACCAATCTTGATCTAATTCCAGAAACCATAATGGGTAGGGACAGAGTTTTGTCGCGATGTGAGATCGAGTCGATGATTCATGATGGCCATATAATAGTAATTTATGATTCGCGTGTCCTCAAGTTAGACTCGTGGGTAAACTTTCATCCTGGCGGCGACAAAATTCTTTATCATGTCATCGGACGAGATGCCACAGACGAGTTCAACGCGTAATTGTTTCTTTGATTGTCGTGAAGATGAGAGTCAATGAAGTGCTTATATGGGTAGGTACCACTCTGAAGAAAGTAAGAATCGCATCCAGGTGTTTCAGATAGGAATAACTGAGGGTTTGTGGGAGAACTTCATTCCTCCTATCCAAGGTGGAAAGTTCAGGAAGATAAGTGATCCAGATGAAGCTATGGTCCTGCTTGATTGGTCGTCTTCGACTTCGACATTGGCCTGCTCTGATGACGAATCTTCTCAGAGAGTCCCAATTGAAGTCTTGAAGAGACAGATTCACAGCCCCAATAAGGACATAAAAGAGCCAAAGTTCACTGAAGAGAGAGATTTGCAAAAATTACAATACCGAAATTCAGACCGAGTCATATCAGACTACGATCAGAAACTCTTGCAAGAAGATCTGGAAAAGTTTCCATCATTGGAATACGACACTCAGCTGGAAATCACGATGAAGTATAGAGCATTGGAAGTTCAGATGAAAAGAGAAGGATATTTTCAGTGTACTTATTGGGGTTATGTTCGAGAATGCTGCAGATACTTTAGCTTTGGAATACTTTCCTATATTTGCCTTCGCACTGAATGGTACATACTGTCGGCATTCTTTCTTGGACTACTGTGGCATCAGCTTACGTTTACTGCTCATGATGCAGGACATCATGCGATTACACATGATTTTATTATCGACAACCTTATTGGTCTATTAGTTGCCGACTACGTTGGAGGTCTTAGTCTGGGTTGGTGGAAGCGAAATCATAACGTACATCATATTGTCCCGAATGATCCTGAGCACGATCCAGATATTCAGCACTTGCCATTCTTTGCGGTGTCATCAAGATTTCTAGGTAGTTTACGCTCGACATATTATGACAGGGTGCTAGCGTATGATGCTTTTGCCAAGCTACTAATAAAAGTGCAAAACTTCACCTACTATCCGATTTTGTGTTTCGGCAGGCTCAATCTGTACCGACTCTCATGGGAACATATCTTTCGAGGATTAGGACCCCGAAGAGGGACAGCCGTGTGGATCCGCTATGTGGAAATCGGCGGAATGCTCTTCTTTTGGTACTGGTACGGGTACCTGTTACTGTGCAGAAGTCTTCCAACTAAGGGAGTACGCATCGCCTACTTCATTATTTCTAATCTTGTTACTATGCCTGTCCATGTTCAAATCACTCTCAGTCATTTCGCAATGTCTACAGCTGATCTCGGTGCGTCGGAATCCTTTGCTCAAAAGATGCTTCGTACTACTATGGATGTTGACTGTCCACCTTGGCTTGATTTTTTCCATGGAGGGCTCCAGTTTCAAGCTGTGCACCACCTCTTTCCACGCATGCCCCGTCATAACCTTCGATCGGCTCAGAAACATGTCATAAAGTTTTGTAACGAGGTCAATATTGAGTATCGTATCTACGGCTTCGCAAACGGCAACAAGGAAGTCATCGGCAAGCTCAGAGAAGTAGCGAAGCAGGCCTCTATCATGGCTGAGTGTAATAAATATATGGTGAATGAGGCGCTTGGGGTTCGAGAGCGATTGTAGATTTGTAGCATTAGTAATTGATTTTTTTAAGAGGCAGATATTAGTTTGAGAAATTAGTTAGCTTGAATTTGCGAAAGTTAAAAGGCTACATAACAGAAGTTGCAATTAGTAAGTATACGATGTCAGATAGAGAAGGAAGGCAAAGCTATTGCACTTTTTATAGTATAGAGAATTACAAAGATTACAGCTTTTATATGTGCCAAATTTTATGCAAGCAAGTGTCACGGCTATCAATTGTTGTGTCCATCAGTTACTAAGTTCGTTCAAAAAGATCTTTTGTAATAAAATTTATGTGAATCGGTGATTCTTCTTGATCAAAGTAATTTGACCACGTACTTACAGTAAACAAATAAATTCACATATTAAAAGTTATGACCTCCAAAGAGGCAAATGAGAGACGAGACAGTCGGAACGAATAGGAATACAAAAGAAGGAGAAAATAATATGAGTAGACATAACTATTAACTCACTTTGAATCAAACAGAAAAGCAAATACGAGTAAATGTTGCATCCAACACTGTTTAGTGACTAATAACTTCAAATTTCAAGTGCATATGTGTATGAATCCAAACGACTTCACGAACTTCAAAGAGCATCCTAGCTGATGTCTCTTCTAAACAAATCAACCTGAAAGATCCTGAAGTGCAAGAAGACCACTCCATTTCCATGGAGACGATCTCGTGCATTATTTATTGAAACCAAGTTCTGATGGCTACTTGCCTCTCAAGTGGAAGAGACTGGAGCAAGTTCATGGCCTCATCATGCGGAAGTTGTGACAACATTTGTTTGGTAGCTGCAACAACCCGCTCAGCAGTTTGACCTTGAATAGAACCATACTCTAACGCCTGCGCAACATAATCGAATACAGCAGGGATCCGCTTAGCGACAGCCGCATGTGACTGTTCGATCAGATCGACCAAAAATAGATATGCGTAAGGAGCTGCCTCTTCATCATTTAAGATCGGAAGAGTCTGGATCCAGGCATCAAGCACGCTGTCCATATTTGCAACATGAGACCCATTCCAGCGACATATCTTGGCTATTGCAGCGGACGCATTCTCTGTGGCGTGAATGTTTTCATCGCTCCGCGCATCAGGAATTTGAGTAATTTGAATCAATGTCGGTACGACCGATCCAACAGCTTGAGCAAAGACATTACCACCATGCTGACCCGCTACACCAAATCCGTATGCCGCAGCCTGCCGGAGTTCAGGACCTAAAAAACTGTGTTAACGACATTCACAACTCATAAATATGAAGAAAATTCATGAAATACTCACTTTGATCCATAAGAGCAGCTCCAAGTGGAGGAAGAATGATGTCCTTGTAAACCCATGCTTGTGGGCCAACAAACTCAAGACAATCATCGAAGATGCACAAAACCCATTCGCGGCATTCAACCTCAGATCTACCAGCAAGCGTCGACAGTAGTGGTATCATCTTCTCAAATCCATTCATGAATCCGGACCTCGAAGACTTGAAAACGGAATGGATGGCTTTATTCATTTCGCTAAGAAACTCCTCATCGATTAACATCTCTTCGTCCTTGGCATCTTCCGTGTAACCATCGTTCTCATTTTCCTCCTGCCGAGTTTTCAGTCTGTCCAAATAGTCATTTATGTTAGAGATTATTGACTCTACAAACTCGTTAAGATCCGACAGAGTGAGAGCGTTTGAATTTGCAATTTCAACAGACTGATAGAATGACGTGTAAAAACATGTCAGCAACTCAACAAGAGGCTCTAGCTTTAGCACCTCTAAAAGTTTGGAGATGGCCATGTTCCAATATTCCACAAAAACAGGCGAATCAACTCCCCCTTTTGCGTCTTTGACACAGCTTAACAAATGGGGAATAGCTTGCGCGGTAGCAACTCTAACGCCATCATGAAAGAAAAAACGTAGAGAAGGAATAACAATCTCAGTCATTATCTCATGCACGTAAGGCTCAAACGCAGCCCCCAGTTCGGATGCGTACACGCTCATTAGTTCTATCGCGGTACATTTCTCTTCCAAAAGAGCGGTGCGAATTCCTATATGCTTTCCCTGCAGAGCAATAACCTCCCAGCCACCATCCTGGTCATAGTTTTCAATATCCTGAGTGTCGTCTATCAGCTGCAACTCTGGCTTGGTCTTTCCAACCTGCAGTAGGGGCACTATCACACCATTCAAATATGGTAAGAAGTCCGTTCCTAGCACACGACACAGCCTTCCCCATGCCTGTATAAGATATGACGCCGTAGGATCATCGTCGTCGGTCGCACCCGCTTGAATTGTTGCAAAAGTATGGATAAGCTGCTGCGACATCGGAGCAAACTTCTCCTTTCCGACCGCCAAAGCAATGAGAGACGAGCACTCTATGCATTTAGCTTTCAGCGTTCGATGATCTTTACCGGTATCTGCCTGAAGAAAGTTCAAAAGCAAAGGCATCATGGTGTCGTAGTACTTGGCGAATTTAGTCTCAGCAGCATCGGCCACAATAGCGATTGTGGTCAGCATTTGCTCTTGAACGTATCTCTTTGGGCTCTGAAGCAAAGTCAACAAACGAGAGAGCAGGTCGTCCAAGTAAGGTTCAAGAGCTTCCTTGGTAGCTTCCTCACTGAAGTTCACCAACGCAGCCGCACCGTGAGCTTGAACTCTTGGCTCTGGAGACTCAAGCACATGAATCAATACTGGCAGGACTCTAGGTCCAAAGTTCCGCTGTAAGTCATCTGCAAAATCGGTACTCATCTGACCAACAGCATTACAAGCAGCCCACTGAACTCTAGGATGTGGGTCTCCAACAAGAGGCAACACCATATCCAGCACCTTTGACAACTCGCCAATCATATTATCTCTACATCCTTCAGCAAATGCCGAAATAGCCATCAAAGCCGCGTGCCGCTCCTGCCACCTAGTCGAGGATATCATTTGTGGCAGCCATTGGAACAAAGGCGGAAGAAGAGTCGTTCCACCCAACTTGTTAGAAAGTCGGTCAAGACTCTGACGTGCAGCGACATGAGTAGAATCAGCATCATCGGAGTCTAAATCATCGTCCTGTCTCCAGTCAGTTGCGTCTTCGTCATCTTCTTCCCCTACCTCAGTCATCATGGACAAGCAGTGCACGACCATGTCAGACGCATACGATGGCTCCTTTTTGCACATATTGGGAGCGTCATCAGCAAAAGTAGTCAACAGTTCTAGTGCAGCCATTCTAGCTGACTCATCCATCTCCTTGTTTTTCATCACAGAGATTCCAAAATCGAGAACTGTTTTGAACATAGGCTTATATATTTTGGGAGCAAGTGCAGCAAGTTCGATCAATGGAGCGAGTGCAGAGGCCAACTGATCGGACTTCTCTGGTGTGTTAAATGGGGGAAGGATGTTGAGTAGATCTGGCATAAGAGATTGCAGTGTATTTCGCGTGGATTTATGGGCCGTCTCAAAGAAAGCAGCGAATGCGATAATTGCCGCTATTCTGACGTTCTCGTCATCGTCATGAAATCCAGTACTGAATACATTCACGACTGCTGGAACATGCTGTTTGCTGATGATTTGAGGAGCAGCAGCGAAAATTCGAAAAGCACCCTCACGCAAACCAACACTAGGTGCCTTACTTGCCTGGAACAGAACTTCTAATAATTCACTCCATCGTTCTAAAAAAAAATAAGTATGCTTACAACTTTATTCCACTGTGTCTCAATATAAATGGCACATACCGGTAGTAGAACTGACTGCAAGTTCGGAGATCGTATCGCAAATCTTGTGACGAACATCAGTTACTGTCTCGTTCATCAAAGCCTGTAGGAAAATTTGTCGGACTGTAGCTCTGGAATCGGGCGTAACGGTATCAATCATTTTGCTGCTCAACGCGTCGCTGTTCTCTGGTTGTTTCGAAGCGATTCGTCGAAACAGAAGCGCAGAGAATGATCGCATCTAGCACTCGTTAGCATTTACTTAAATCTTTTCAAATCAGTTTTAGTAATATAACGAACAGTTTGATCTTGGGACATCAGAGTTTGTTCGGCCAGGCCAAGCAGCAAATAGTCCAGACGTTGCGTCATCCATTCTGTATTAAGACTGTTCTCCGCAACCGAGCGAACCTCATTATCCGCAGAGGCAAGTGCAGTTAAAAGCTTGACAAGAACTTCAGAGGCTTCTGGAGGTATATGGGACATGGCTGCGAAGAAATTGTAGGGTGGAATTTAGTTGAATTTTTTTTTACGAGAGGCGGACGAAAACTAAAAATGCTAATATAATAAATGAACGTGATTTTCCCAGCAAGATACTATGTACTTGACTGCAAGGCTATTATTCGAATTATTGTAATAAAAATATTAAGATAAGGACAAAAGCAGTCGGGTCATTGGCTGATCATAAAGACGAGTCGGAGGATACGATGTTGAATTTTGGGGTTTGTTGCATGCAGTCATGCTTTGGGTCCCTGGGATTTTGGTGGTTAACCACACCGAAAACTCAGGTATTTTATGAATGAATATCATTGCTTTGAACAAACTACATATCTACGCATGATACAACTTATATAACTCTATAGGTCCATATTGTAATTTCTTCTTCGTTAGTTCGATTAGGAATCTGGCAATTTAATTCAGCATGCAATAAGATATTTCCAAATCATGATTTGTCAATCTAACAATTGAACAATGAACAAATAGTGAGCACCAAAAGGTACGACAAGAATCGTTAAAAAAACTCCCAGTAATGAGCATGCTCTATTTGAAAAAACGAGTTATTACAAAGACTCCTACAATTGTAACAGCTAGAGTCACCATAGCACCAGGAAGTAAAAGCTCATTCGGCACTCCAGGAATTATTTCCTCCTTAGCAGCTGCAGGAGGCTGGTGATATTGAGGTAACACTTTACGCGGTTTATGAGATGGTGTATATTCTTGCTCCTCATCCTCTTCATCCTCTGCAACAACGGCCTTCTTTGAGACTGGAGTAGCAGCCGCAGCAACAGGTGCAGGAAGCGGTGGTGGTGGGGCAACATATGCAGGTTTGTCAAAATGGTGAATAAATAAGTCAACTTTCTCCATTGTCGATCGTTGAGCCAGGTGCACCGCCTCTTGCAAGTCCTCATCCGTAGTAATGAGAATAACATCGCCCTCGTCGTCGATGTAACTGATTGCAAAACCTTGCTTGAGCAATTGCCCTTCACTGTCATACTCGCCGGGTCCTCCCAAACTCTGCACTTCCGATCCCAGTTTTTCCGTTACCAATTTTCTTAGTAGAATATATCCTTCAGATGCGACTGCATGGATACGGTGCACTCTATTGCTCGGAGTCTTGAATTTGAAGGTGAATGGCTGATTAGAGTATGACATCACTGAGGGAAAAACACTTTCTTCTGCAAAATGAGATGCAGAGTCAGCTGGACCCAGCTCTTGTAAATACAAAGAGTCCGCGTGAACAATTTCAGGAGACATAGTTGCTGGTACCAACGGAGGGGTATCAGAGTAAGGCGTGGAGGAACGATGAACGTTATCAGAATGAACAGAATCTGCGTCGCCTTCAAAAGACATCCAGAATTTGTTCCAAGCCGGACCTTCATTTTCACTGGTCTGCATAGAATTGATCTATGATTAACGTTAGCAGGCAAAAAACTTATGACCAACTGGATATGGCAGCATACCTGTTCTAGAGTAGCATATGTCAGTTTGAGGACGTCCACCATGCCAACAATTTCGGTATCATCGCCCATAACTGGTAAATTCAAATAGTGGCCATCTGCAAAAAAAAAGACCAATCAGCTTCATTTCAACTTATTCTCGCAACCATATGATCCTAAATTTCATACCGTGCATTTTACGGAGAGCTGCCTGGATGCTCATATCTTTTGGCGCAAAATCGGGATGAGGAGTCATAACACGCACGACACTGCACTTTGAAGGATCCAATCCAGCAGCAATCACACGCAGAACAACATCCTTACTGGTGAAAATTCCAGAGATCGCGTTCTTGTCTGTTACCAAAACTGCCGTGGTGTGGTTTTCTTTCATGAGCATAGCAGCCTCCTTGACTGAGGTTCGGATATTGACAAACGTAGGAGACTGGCCATCCAAAACAGACTCCAAACTCGGGCCGGCCATCTTTGATCTGAGAGCTTCAACATACTGTATAATCTGCGCAGGTTGCGACGCACCAAGCTCAGATTGCACACCTTCGAGAGCGTCAAATAACTTTCGTGATGAGACATATGCTCGCTCTAATTTCTCCATGGCTTCATGAAAACACTTTGTGATATCCAAGATACCAGAGATATCTTGGTTTTCGTCCATGACAGGCAGGTGGCGAAATCCCTTTCGAACCATCAAATCAAGAGCATCCGTAGCTGATGTGTCAGTTCGCGCACATAAGGGATTCTTAGTCATGATTTGATCGATTGTAACATCTCTGGCATCAATTCCAGAACCTACTACTCGGAATGCCAGATCCTTAGCCGTAAAAATGCCTGCAATACGATCGTCCTCGTCTGTTACCAAGACGCAGTTTTCGCGCTTTGCAGACATAAGCTGCGCAGCTTCTGCGACTGTTGTGTTTGGCTTGATTTGCAGTGCAGGGCTCGGCCGGAGTGCGAGGACTGTTCCAGGTGGCGGACGCTTGACTTGTCGTGAACGAGCAGCCGTATTCCGTTTTTTGCTGAGATCGCTTTCTAGCTTCCTACGAATAGCCTGACAAAAGAGTTAATACAGAATCTCAGCTAGCCAATCGCAATCTATTGCAGAAGTGATAACACTAACTTCATCCCGCTTGCTTTGACGCTTTCGGCTATCACTCAGAGTAGAAGAAGGTGAATCAGCCATTGGCGATACACTAGAGACAATCGAGGACACTGTGCTTGATAGAGGAATGCTTGAATGCGACTGACGTGTACCGACGGACGACGCTGACTGGGAAGCAGAAGACATTTAAATACCAAAGAGTTATGTAAACTCAGGCTGCGTTTTGAATAAAAAGAGAAAACTTCTCTAAAAAGCAAATACCTAGGACCCTGAAATCGAATACAAACGCGAATAATAGGCAGTTTCCCTCCTGCAACGAGTAGAACGACCTGTTCTGTAAGAATTACTCCACCGGTTGGCTGGAGTTCTCTTCGAAAGGGGCGATTTCCGGGTAAGTATAAACAAATACATCTGATTATGTCATAATTATTAGTCGCTTTGGTTGCATCCACGCTCTCTGCTAATAACCCTACTTTAGGTCTGACCACAACTTCACTAGCCGACCGATATGTGACTGCTCCATGGTGACGACGCATGGTCGTAGCACTCGATTTTTGTTGATGATTATTCGACATACGCATATCGCGATCCTTTTCTTACTACTTCTCTTCTTCAGATATCCTTATCCATACATTAACAGTCAAAATGCCAAAGAAGCGTCAATCCTGTGGTCGTAACAAGTCTGGACGTGGACACACCAATTTCGTCCGATGCTCCAATTGTTCTCGATGTACTCCTAAGGTAAGCATTAGCGTTGAACTCAATGATCGATATACGATGGCAGAGAACAAGATTGAAAGTAAATGCTAATCCATGGGCTATAGGACAAGGCTATCAAGAGATTCACCATCAGAAATATGGTTGAGAGTGCTGGTATGCAATTTTGTGACAGATATTTGTGTAGTTGAAGGCGCAAAGGAGATAGGTTTGCTAATGTTTGTGTAGCTATACGAGATATCTCTGAGGCTTCAGTTTACTCCGAGTATGCTTTGCCTAAGCTTTACCTAAAGCTGCATTACTGTGTTTCATGTGCCATCCACGGAAAGATCGTCCGTGTTCGTTCAAGAGAGGGACGTCGTGTTAGAACCGCTCCCGTTAGAGTTCGTTACAACAGAGTATGCTACAGTTTGCAGTTATAAAATAGTCCTCTAGATATTTGGTTTGCTAATATATTTACTAGGATGGAAAGAAGATCACTCCACAGGTCGCCGCCAGAGCTGCTTTCGCTTAAATGTCTCGATAAATAGTTAAAACGATGTAAAAGTTCGAAGTATATAAAATGACATATTGTTGAAAGTTCCTTTAAAAATATGAGTAATTAGCAAGTCTCAAGATATCAACTGAAAGCTGTGATATCCAATTACAAACTCTTCAAGTTGAAAATACATTATAGTTCAACTGGGTTTTCAGTGAGACAGCGAATTCGAAGTTATAAGAGACTTGCATTGTCTGTTTTTCACGTTATACATCACGTATTTCATATTCTACAAAAGTTATGGTTAAGCCGTCATGCTATGCATTTGTAGTCCATCAGTGCTTTATGTAGCTGCTTCGATTACGAAGGTTGATGTGAAGTGCTGTTTGCTCATTTTTTTGCCACATCAGTAAAATAATTGATACGTGACATGCATTGCATTGACGTTGCAACGAGTTGCAATCTCGAGATCGATCATCAGTAAGTAGCAGAGACATGCGATGCCTGCCTATGATGCATTCATGGGATCAGCTCGTCGTTCGATTACCACTGCTCCGCCAATCCGGCTGAACGATTTTTCGCGTTCGCTTCAGCGATTATGGGATTTTGAAATCCCATCTATTTTCGGTGTCGCTGTCTCAGGTGGAGTGGATTCGATGGCTTTGGCGTATCTTTCGCACGAGTTTGCAAAAAAACATGGCTCCCGTGCCCTTGGCTTTACAGTGGATCATGAGCTGCGTGCTACGAGTACAAAAGAAGCGAACCAGACTCATGGCACGCTATCTTTGATTGGGATGGCACATGAAGTGCTTTCACCCGATTGGAATAACAAGATTGATCTCTCTTCACTACGAATAGAGACGGACGCAAGAATAATGCGATATAGAGTAATGACCCAGGCATGTATTAAGCATGGTATTAACCATCTTTTGCTAGCGCATACTATGGACGATCAAATTGAAACAACGCTGATGCGACTATGCAGAGGAAGTCGCGATGGTGGAGTCTTTGGGATGAGGAGAATATCGATCGCTCCTGGAGGCCGGTCTATATTCGGTGGTAGCTCTGTCAAAGTTATGCGTCCTCTGCTACTGATGGATAAAGCTAACATGATTTCGACCTGTGAGGCAAATCAAGTTCCGTGGATTGAAGATTTGACGAATCATGACCCTACCTATACAGTGAGAAACGCGATCAGGTTTCTTCTTTCAAAGAAATCGAGTCTTCCAGAGGCCTTGCGACCAGAAAAACTTAGCTTATTTGTCGAGCGACAGTCTGAGCGACGACGGAAGCTTGATAGAGAAGCTGCTAGTTTGTACGCTTCAGAAGTCGATGAAGGACATATTACAATCGACAGAGACAGTGTTTCTCTGAGTTGGAAATTTTCGCCAGATAGCTACTCGAAAGAGTCAGCAGACGTTCTGATCGGATTTCTTCAGCGGCTGATATTACCTGTGACTCCCATCCTTGAACAAGACATTCCGACAACGAAATATCGTGATCTCGTAGAGCGGGTCCTTTCACCTGCCAAACAGCATGCTTTCACCATGTTTGGTCTGCTATGGCAAGCACGAGAGAACCCATCACAGGCGAAATCCTTTTCCAAAAAGAAAAGTGATAGCAATTATTCGGATTTGAATTCAATTCTCAGAGTCAAAGATTCTACAAAAACTTATATTTGGAGATTGACTCGGCAGCCATACAGTCGAGCGGAAGTCCCCGTCAGCATGACTTCGTATCCTTCCACTGTAGGAAGTCGGCTCGATAGCAAGAGGTGGTCTGACTGGATATTGTGGGATGGAAGAATTTGGTGTCGTTTCAAGTCAGGAAGACCTCCGTCTCGCGAGAAAAAACCGCGCAAAAAATCCAGATCTGGACAAGATTCTGAAAAAATGATTCTGATTGTGAGACCTTTTTTAGAAAAAGATCGTGAGGATATAAAAGCACTAGGCAAGGAGTTATACGACGAATTTAAAAAGAGAGCAGCAACGCTTCCAGGTGGTCAACACGCATTGGCTTCACTACCAGTGATTCACGATCCTACAATGAAAAGAATCGTAGCAATTCCGACATTGTCAATTGCCTTACCTACAGAGAACGAGTTTTATTACGAATTCCGTCTTAAGGATGGATCTGTCATCCAGGATAGAAGATAATGAAAGTATGAAAATTTAACTTGTAAATACGTATGCATTAGACTGTAATATACTTCAATATCAATATTCCATTTTGAAAAATCTGTTTCCGTAGTTGTTTATTTGTAATCGTCGTAGACGTACAAATTCAATCGGCAAAGGAAGATGATAGTTCCTTATTCACGTTATCAATGAGAGACGTAGTATATTCTTCAGCAGATTTTGCTAATGCTGCGGGATCTGATTTTTCTATAGCTTCTTTCATGGCCGCAACTATTTCTGGATCGCGTAGAAGATTCATTTCTTCTTCCGAAAGTTTTTGCCAGAACTGCGTTGACTGCTTCCGCATCTCAGGTTCTCTTCCAGTGAGCTCTTTGATCAATACTGTCGCTCTGAGTTTATGTCCGACAGTTTCCATACGACTTTCCAGCATTTTAAATTTCATTAATAGTTCTTCGTGTTTCGACTCGAAGAGTGGCTCTCCGAAACCATATCGACCGGTTCCAACGAGAAAAACCGCAACACAGAGTATCGTATCGAATAGTGCTATCACTAGACCTGAATTATATCTGAGCTGCCAGAATACCCAGGACAAATCATACAACGTTCTAGCAGCAGTGTTCTTCCCAATGTCAAAGCTAAGAAGAAAATAGGTCTCGACTATTGGTACGATCGCACTGACGGCAAACGCATAGGACCTTAACGGTGCAACGCGATATGGCGCCGTCGCCAGAAGAATCAGCGCTATATGCAATACATGTGGCCATAACATAGTTTCCAGGGTGTATAGCCTATATGCGCCTTGAGAATCGCACCAGTCACAATTAAGAAGTGCATCTGGCCCATAAGCAGCATATACTAATCTTCCATCCGGAGCACTATCTAATTTCGACATCAAAACCTGATCTGTCGGAGTCAGCTTCCTTATCATCTGCAGCCTATATGTAATAATATCCACCGGAGCTTGAAATTTGAGCCCAGTCTGGAGAAAGACATTCTCAGGAAGATGGGTAGTAGCTGAAAGAAAATTCAGCGCGGCAGATGCTATCAAGAGGAGCAGTGTGAATTTGCTGAACGAAGATAATTGGACTCGCTCGAGCTTGGCTTTCTGCTGTTGAACAGCATTAAAACGGAACCTTTGAACTAACTGTATGGCTTTTGGGATCAAAAACGGAATCAAAAATGGCAATAGAGCCTCTAAAGACGATATCGAAGCCATAATGTCTTCATATTCAGTGGCGCTACTCTGTACACTATGTCCAGGCATCTTGGCTGTAGTTTGAAGTTTGCTCGGTTAGTTACCCTGGTGACCCCTGAATTCTAACACAATTCACACGCAAGACTCGCAAATTTTTTTTTCTCCCAATCCGTGAACAGTGGATGCATCAGCTGGCAAATATCAAAACTAGATATGGCAGGAAAGAGGATAGTTAAAGCAGCCAACGGCAGGAAGACTAAGCCACTGAACGAGGCAACCGAGAATAAGGAGATGCAAATGCAAAAGCAAGCTAAGACAAAGTCCAAGAAAATTGAGAAAGAGAAATCTCAAGATGGTATGATTTGAAGTCTTGCCACTGTTAGGCAATTATTTTAATGTTGAATCGTGTAGAACTCGAAACGCAGGAGGCATTCTTAGAAATAAACTCTGATGATGAAGACGGGAGTGATTTTGAAGGAGTCAATTCTGACAGTGAAGACGAGCAGGAATCAGGAGATGAAGCGCTGACAAAGCTTGAAGGGATAGAAGATGACGAGGATAAATCAGTCCGAGAATTAGAACTGTCAAAAGAGAAAGAAGAACAGATCAAGGCTCTGATTGCTGCAAAGATGAAGGCCAGCAATGCGGTTACCGAGCTGACAGAGGCGAAAACTGAAAAGAAAACCAAAATGTCGAAGAAACAAAGGCAGCAAGAAGATGAAGATAAACCAGGAGTGATATACATTGGCCGTATTCCTCATGGTTTCTACGAAGAGCAGATGAAAGGATATTTTTCTCAGTTTGGTGACATATTGCGTCTACGAATTTCACGGAATAAGAAAACTGGCAAATCCAAGCATTATGCATTTGTGGAATTTGCATCTAACGCTGTAGCGGAGATCGTGGCAGAGACTATGAACAACTACATTATTTATGGGCATATCCTCAAAGTAAGCGTTATTCCACCGGAGCGAGTCCACGAGAATATGTTTGTTGGTGCAAATAAGAAATTTAAGGCGGTGCCACGCACCAAGGTTGCTAGACATGAAAATGACAAGAAAAGAACGATGGATGAGTGGAGTTCAATAATCAAGAAAGAGCAGAAAAAAAGAAAGCTCCGGAATGAAAAGCTGAAGGAAATGGGCATCTCATACAAAATGGCGGGACCAAAACTAAAACAATAGGCATATAAAAAGAGTTCTTTGTATTTTACGTGTTTGGAAAGATTTTGTGTGCATTCAATTCTATATATATACAAGTGACTATCAATTTCATGTAGGAATTTTCAGTTCGAATTCTCGTTCTTTGCTATTGTAGGTGCTGCTTTCTCTGCGTTTGCAGCTGAAGAAGCGGCTGCAGCCGCGAACTGAGCTTGCTTTTGTTTCATTAAAAATTGAGAGGCAATGTTAACCAGATCCACAACATATCCCTTGATGGCGTAGTCCACGATCATGAACCATGCTGACACAGAAACACTTCCTATAGATCACAGATGTGAGCATTTACTATTTCATCTTTTAAAATCTCGATAATACCTTTAGGTGCAGAAGTAAGAGAGAGTATCCACTCGACCCAGAACGGAAACCAACCCTTTGGGAGCCAAAAGACTGGAACTTTCCGATACTTGATCCGGATCAGAAACTTCAGCCCAGACGTAGTGATCCATAGACCTATCTTAACTACCTTTACGACATTGGACTTCTGCATTCCAATAGAAGCATCTATTGACGTTAGTGTGACTTGTAGGAACGGCTAGTCAGAAAACGTTTACTCAAAGTGTCTATCTCGTTCTTTAACTTATCGACTTTGCGATTAAGTTTTGCCCATTTTGCAAACTCATCTCTCGAATTCGTATTGGTACGCTCGGTATTCACAGCAATCGCCTCACGCTGTAATTTTCTCAGCTTGCGCGTCTTTTGGTGAACCGGAGTTGCAGGAATAGACGTCACTACATACCAAACCTACAAAGTCGATATATTAGCTTTGAAGTTACTGTTTTAAACACAACTTTCAGAATTCATACAAGTTCGGCGACGTTGCCACGTCCAATCGCTGAGATCAGTGCCGACAGCACGACGACCAAGATTGCAATTACCAGGACAGACACCATAGAGTCGTGCTTTCGTGTACCAACTGTGGGTTGTTTCGCGGGCGTCTCCAGTTAAGATGCAAAAAGATAGGGTAGCGCTTTCGTTTGCGCCATGCCGTAAGCAGGCCGCGCCGGTGTGGCTAATGGGATCAATTTAGGGTCAGGGCAGTATAGTGAAGACCGGGTGAAATTAATGAGAACCCTAGCTCGTTAAGGGTTTATGGAAAAACATGTTGTGACTGCTATTGTTGATGCCCTGCTCCATTCACGGTAGCACAGCTTTAGCGAGAAGTTTGGTTTAAGCAGAATAGTAGTTTGTGTGTACAAATTTTAGAAATTCTTTTTATATTTTGATACAGTTTTTTCAGATTACTTTTTATCTACAACACTCAACGGATCAACGAAATGGGTAAAGGAAAGCCAAGGTATGCTTTTTTAAGACCACGATAGCAGACTGAATTATATTAGCAGCTGCGAGAGCTCGATAAATAGATTGCTAACGAAATCAGAGGACTCAATGCCGCGCGAAAGCTGCGCACTACTAGACGTGACAAGTAAGTACATGATGATTTATGAATATACCAGTGGATGTGTTGGGAAGACACAAACGATAACTGTTTTCGTCTGGAGGATGAGTAGAGCAGTCAGTGCTAACGAGATTCCAGTCGATGGGCCGATTTATCCTTCAAGAAGCGTCTTCTCGGAACTGCATTCAAGTCATCGCCTTTCGGAGGTTCTTCCCACGCCAAGGGAATTGTTCTAGAGAAGGTTGGGGTTGAGGCCAAACAGCCCAACTCTGCTATTCGAAAGTGTGTTCGTGTTCAGTTGATCAAGAACGGAAAGAAGGTCACTGCTTTCGTTCCCAATGACGGTTGCTTGAACTTTGTTGACGAGAACGACGAGGTCCTACTTGCCGGATTCGGTAGAAAAGGAAAGGCAAAAGGAGATATTCCTGGTGTCCGTTTCAAGGTCGTCAAGGTTTCTGGAGTTTCGCTACTTGCTCTGTGGAAAGAGAAGAAGGAGAAGCCTCGTTCGTAAACTTTGGAGTCGGAAAGATATGTAAATGATGAAAGAACTTTAGTTAAGAATACAATTATCGCATAATTTTGTTCAAGTATAGCAGGAGATATGTATATAACCATATCACTGACTGTACCTTTGAGCCAATAACTCTTAATCTGTATCATCTCGTGACATCTCGTAAAAGCAATAGATGGCTATAACGGTTGGCTATGCATCTACGAAGTTGTAACATAAATGCCAGCTTGTTAAAGTACCATTTTCCTCACGATTTTCAGCAATGTCATTGCTGGGGAAACCAGTCAGAAGATTGACAGTGGAGGCTGGCTGGTGTTACTCGCATATCAGGGTAAGGGCTTGAAGTTTTGAAGAGCAGTTTTTCATCATCGCGATAAAAGTGTAACGCCTCAGACTCTACTTCAGCTCTGTCAATTTCAGTTTTGAAAACAGACGAACAGACATTGAAAATGGGAGGCTATGCGAAGAGGTTGTCTCGAGAGACTGCGACGGCAGCGCGAAAGCGCATGCCGAAGATGCTGACACGGCTGCAGCCGGCGTTCACGAACGACAGGCGAGTGCCCGAGAAAGAGCGGATTCCATTGCTGGAAGTGCCGTTTGCGGCGCGCGACGAGGTGCAAGTGATTGAAGGCCCAGACAAAGGCCGCATTGGAGTTGTTGACAGCGTGCTGACGGACGCGAACAAGGTCTCTATCGGCGGGCTCGGCGAGGTGAAGCAGATGATTCTGCCGCGGTCTGCGTGGGTTTCTGGCCAGAGCCGACACATGGCGGAGTACAACGAGCCAATTGCTTACGACAAGCTGCGTTTAGTGACCAACATGACCGATCCTGCCACCGGCAAGATGCGAAAGGTAGCCGTGAATAAAATTCGATATGGCGAGATCTACTACGACGAGCGATACGGTCGACGGCTGCGACGCCGGTACGTGTACGGTGAGGGCGGGCTAGAGATCCCGTGGCCGGACCCAGACGAGCGTAAGGATACGCTAGAAAGTACACACGCAGGCATTGTGCGTGAGAGGACGTTTTGGGTGACCAGTATCAACACTCCACCGGTGCCTGTTGCCGCGATGGACTCGCTGCGGCACAAATACAGCAAGTACAGACGCAGCGAGCTGACTGAAGAGCAGATCAGGGAACGATTCACGCCGCCCGAGATGCCGCGCAGCGCCAGCAAGAAGGCGTTTTGGAAGGAGAAGATGGACATCGCCTCCAGCATCCGGCAGCAACAGCATGACAGGGCTGGCGAGTTCCAGGACCAAGTCGAAATCATCATTGCCCAGAAAATGCTGGAACACGAGCAGGCGCAGGCCAAGGGAGCTCAAGCAGAGGCAGCTCAAGGCAACCAGGCAAGATAATGTACATAGAAAGACCAATTGTGAAGCGATTGTTGGAAGGACACATGCTCGTCAATGTAATATATAAGACCACGTAAATACGCAACTAATGATGACACTACTTCATAACACTTGCGCACTTGCGCTTCCGCCTCCGCCAGCCCTAGACAAGAACGCCGAAATACTCTGACGAGGGATACTGCTTCTGGAGTTGCGGCCACTGCACAATGAACCGGTCCACCAGTTTCAGCAGCAATTTACCTGACAGAGATAGAGACGACACTCTGGCGATCGACTCCACGTAGACAATCCTTGCATGCCCAAGCCCCACTGTTCGCAAACCGAGTGCCGCTACACAGACCAGAACGCACGATCCCGGACCGTTGCAGAGCACCACGTCTGGGTCAGCAGCGTAGAGTTCGCGCAAGCAGCCTATTCCACACCACATGCTCGAAAACACAGATGTCACATACGACTGGCCGACATTCCGGGCTCTGTGCAGCACCTTTGTCTGCGTACTGCCTTGCTGGTTCTGTTCCAGCAAGCCGACCTTGTGCAGCGAAAGGGTATCTCCTGAAAACGCCAGCCAGACCCGCTTTGTATACTTTTTAAAGTCCAGGAACCTCGCGATCGAGAGCAACTCGGTGGTGTGCCCGCCAGATCCAAGAACAAACACGATTGACGCCTCCGCCCTAGCCCTGGCAGCGGGAGGCCGTATGAACCGAGCGAACCAAGCGACACTGAAGCATATCACAATGCACAGCAGAGACAAAAAGAGGGGAAAGATTGGACTCATCCCCGCTTCGGTGAGCGTAGTAAACTGTCGCGACGTGAACAATTTATGTGTCCCAGTCATACAAAGCCGATCAGGGTCACAGACAGCCTTGGTCACAGTCACGGCTTGGTCCCGAGGGATTTCCGAACCGGACTTTCTGACTCAGATCCTACACGTCATTCCTCCGTAGTTCTAATTTCAGCTCGCCATGCCGTTCATTCGCCGTCCAGCTATTTCAGGAGCCTGCCGACATCGCCGCAAAGAACAAGTCGGGAAGGTGCAAGCAATATCGGGTCCTATGTGACCTCCATCTTGCCGGTCCTACCAGTGCCAGTCTCCCACGAATCTCCAGAAAGTCCAGGGACACGTTGCGATTGTCGGCAGATTGAGTTTTTGCTATCTGCGTTAAGCGCAAACGTCACAACATAAATCACTCCTGCTCGAGCCTGCAAATCCTATATAAACCGGCGTAGCACAATCAAACATCGTCTATATCAAACCAACATCTCCAGTGTGTCATCGCCTTGGACTCGAGTAATACAAACGACACATTGCTAATATAGAACAGATCAGCTGATGACTACGCTTCAGAATCGGATTCACCCGAAATCGTCGAGCGTGGCGCTCTTTGTGCCGCCAGAATCGAGACCGGTCTCTTATGCTGCGTTGGAAAAGTTGACCGCGGGGTTCCGCAGCTTTTTGGCGTCGCTGGAGCTGGAAAGGCAGAGCGCGATTGCAATCGTGTTGCCCAACTCGTTGGAATTCGTGACCGCGTTCTTGGGATCAGCATACTCAGGATTTATCTCGTGTCCGTTGAACCCGGCGCTGAAGCAGTCCGAGTTTGAGTTCTACTTGCAGGATCTTGCGGCACCGGTGGTAATCGTGCCGGCGGGCTCGCCAGAGTCACTTCCCGCGATCAAGGCTGCCAGAAAAATCGGCTCGTGGGTTCGCGTTTTCGGTGTCGGCGTCTCCGGTGGGGAGCTCGATTTGCATCCGTACGACAAGGCGGGTACTATCACTAAAAATGCCAAAATTGTCATCACGGAAGCGCAAAAGGAGGACGTGGCCATGATATTGCATACTAGCGGAACTACCGGTAGGCCGAAGATCGTGCCACTGACGCACGCGAACCTGACGGCGTCTATGGCAAACATCGCGGGTACGTACAAGCTGACGCCGGCAGATCGCGGTTTGCTCGTGATGCCGTTGTTTCACGTGCACGGCTTGATGTGTGGGCTACTGGCGCCGCTCTCTGTCGGTTCGCCGGTGATTGTACCCGCCCGGTTCTCGGCGTCGCAGTTCTGGGACGATTTTAACGCATACAAAGCGGACTGGTACACTGCAGTGCCCACGATCCACCAGATTTTGCTGAAGAACCCGCCAGAAAAGGTTCCCGAGATCAGGTTTATACGGTCGTGTTCGTCTCCGTTGGCAGAGGCCATCTTCCACAAGTTGGAGAAGACCTTCAACGCGCCAGTACTGGAGGCTTACGCGATGACTGAGGCGGCGCACCAGATGACTTCGAACCTGTTACCGCCTGGACAGCGCAAGCCTGGGTCCGTTGGAATCGGACACGGCGTCGACGTCCGAGTGTTAGACCAGGACGGCAACGAGGTCGCACAGGGCACGCAGGGCGAGATATGCATTCGCGGCGCAAACGTGACTGCCGGTTACCGCAGCAACGCTGAGGCGAATGCATCTAGTTTTACGAAATCTGGGTTTTTCAGAACAGGAGACCAAGGCAAAATAGATGAGGACGGGTTTCTGTACATCACCGGCAGGATCAAGGAAATGATCGACTACGGTGGTGAGCACATCAGTCCGTCAGAGTTGGACGGTGTGTTGCTGTCGCATCCTGACGTTTCTGAGGCGGTGGTATTTGGCGTGCCGAGCGAGATGTACGGACAGGAAGTAGAGGCAGCGGTGGTTCTTGCGCAGGGCAAGAAACCGACAGAGGAGGAGCTGCTGGAGTTCGTTGCGTCCAAGGTCGCAAAGTTTAAGGTGCCGAAAAGGATCTACTTCACAGATCAGATCCCGAAGTCTGCCACCGGCAAAGTCAATCGAAAGAACGTCGCCGATGCGTTTGCCAAAAAGTCGAAGTTGTAGGCAGAGATATTGACTGGTGGTTGGTGGTATCGGTATTACTGGTATGAGTATTGGTATAGGTATTATTCAGGTATTATTTAGGTATTATTTAGGTATTTCAAGGTATTCTGTAAGGTATCGGTATTGGCATTGCTATTGAATAAGATAGATATCGCAATTGGTCTTTTGAGATAGATCAATAAAATAAAACGCGTTTTTGGTACATATATGGAGCATTTGTCTTGCGAAATACTAAAAAGCGCGCATGAACACACACACGTAATAAAATGTCCGAAATTGGGAGTTGCTCTATTTAATTTCGCCAGAAATCCACTCATAAAAAAGAGCCGCTGCCACCACCAAAATCATCACCACTGAAAAATGAGTAAGCGCAAACGTCCGGTAGAAGTCCCGACGGTGGTGGAGCGGGCAATCCCATGTTCTGTGCAAGAAAACACGCACATCCAGTCCAAGACGCCAGAGGAAATGCTAGCGTCGAAAGAGTACCTGAGATACACGCCAACAGGCGGATCGTTCACGATCAATCCGCCCCCAGTGGACCGGCCGGTGCGGATCTACGCGGACGGAGTATTTGATCTGTTCCATCTGGGACATATGCGCCAACTGGAGCAAGCAAAGAAGGCGTTCCCAGAAGTGTATCTGGTGGTCGGCATTCCATCTGATAGCGACACTCACACTAAAAAGGGATTGACAGTGCTGACAGCCGACCAGCGCGCGCAGACGATTCAGCACTGCCGATGGGTCGACGAGGTAATCATGGATGCGCCCTGGATCGTGACGACCGAGTTCCTTGACAGGCACGCGATTGATTACGTCGCGCATGACGATATTCCTTACGGCGGCGCCGATCAGGACGACATCTACGAACCGATGAAACGCGCAGGCAAGTTCCTGGCCACCCAGCGCACAGAGGGCATCTCGACCTCGGATATCATCACTGCGATAGTCAGAGACTACGACAAGTATCTGATTCGCAACTTTTCTCGCGGCGCAACAAGGCAGGAACTCAACGTGTCCTGGCTGAAGAAGAACGAGCTCGACTTTAAGAGACATATCGTCGACTTCCGAGATTCTTTGAAAACTACTAGCCAGGAAATTAGACAGTACCTGAATAACGTTCCAGGACCGTCCACTCCCGTGCTTGCTCGGAATCTAAGTATTCTTCGACGTAAACGTATAAAAACAGAAAACGGCGAGATGGTCGAGCAAGACGAATTCGATCACGATGCGGTCGTCTCGCCTCTCCGTCTGGGGGATCCAGAGTTTCCATTCCCAACTACCCGCCGCGCTGATTTGGATGACGCCCAGCGACATGACGAGGACCGTGGTACTCAAGCAGAAGATGACGATGACGACGATAGGGTGCTGCTACATCTACCGCAGTTTTTGCACGGTGTTAAGAATTGGATGGCAAAGAACATCCCAAAGTCCGTAGGCTCGTCCCTCTCTGTATCTCCTATCTCCGGACCAGTATCTACGGACGACGAAAATACGTATGCAAGCGGAAATGAAGAGGACCAAGCAGCTACAGAAGACGAGGAGGAGAGCGAGACGGGGGACAGTCCGAATGGGAAGTAGTCTTTGAGCGATGGCGTCTCTTCCTCAGATGAAGCCGAAAGATGAAAATAAGCAAGATGATTAATATAAAAGGGATTCATCCGGTAGACAGTTTATTAATATACATTGTTGTTAATTATTTAAATATTATTGTTATGTCAATTGTGAATTTCAAACGCCGACGTCATGCCATAGCTCCCTGCTCTCAGCTTCGAGCACTTTCATGCTAGCCACGACAGCGTCTAGCTTCTCCATCGCCAAATCCACACTCGAGTGCACCTTTTTGAAATGCTCCTCGCTGAACAGGTTGCCGCTCCTATTGGCCTCCTTTGCATCACTGGTATTACCAGCGCTCGCGGTGGTCCCCTTATCCTTACCAGACGTCGCCGACTTAATAGATGTGAATCCACTTATCTCGCTATCGCTGAGCTCCCAGATCTTTCCCTGCTGAGAAACGATATCCAGAACACCCTCCCCTCTAGCCATGTCACCTGCCAACTCGACCTGCCGCTGTCGGAGATCTTCCAACGCTATCACATGGGCTCGGCCAAAAAAATGCCCCTCTACTTCTCCTTCGCCATGCTCTGACTCTGCTTGTGGCTCGTACGAAACCTGTCCAGCAACCCGCTCCACATCTTCCATTAGCCCCTGACCTGCGATCCACATCCCGTCGTGTGCATCTATAGGCACTCTGGCTCTGGCTGCTGCGCTGGCATGTTGCATATCTACTCCATCTGTAAATGTCGAATTAGAAACCTCTGTCGTGCCTGTTTTTCTCAGTATTGACTGCGTGATCGATGAAGAGCTACTTAACCATTCCGGCCGTTTTTCTTTTTTATTTCCAGACCTTCCCTCTCCATCGCGATGGCGCCGTGACCCATGAGCCTTGGGAAGCGGTATGGACAAATTGTTAAATTGAGAATCGAAATATCCACCAGACCCACGGTTCCGCGACGGCGATAACGACGGTGATGGACTTGGTAGAGGCGTCTGCCGACGAGAGTAACTGCCATTTTCTGTTGATGCGCCTGATGTTACCGAAGAGCTGGAGACGCCGCTTATCGAAGACGCCGATGCGGTATGCGAGCGCAATAATTTATCGGGTCCAGGAACTGTTAAACGAGGCGGCTGCTGCCTATTGGACTCCATATTACTTATCGCGACAAGCAGAGATAGTATGATATAAAAAGAAGAGTGCTTCTTTCTTAGCGTTTCTCCTTCACTGAGCGTTCACTGATGGCGTTTACAACTTTGGCATCTGTTGGAAATAATCTGGCGTTGGGAGAATGAGCCTGACCACACATTTTTATCATTTAACGTTTCCGTATCGTGCGGCATTGCTTTTTAGTCTGATCAAACAGATTTTACAGAGCACAGATGAGCGGATTATTTGATATTGATGATAACAATTAGATAAATAGCTATCGAATAAAATCCATACAAATACACAAACGCCGTTTAAGCAAGTCCATTGCGCTAACAGTGCCAACATAATAATATTCCTTTCTTTCACCACCGCTGCAAATTTAAGATTATCTTCATGAGCGGCTGCCCGTAGATAGTCTACCGTACTGTCCATCTCGCGGATTGTAAGATAAACGACAGAAGATGATCTAATATATTAATATCATTGCGAGTTTGCAGAAGATCAGATAGCAAGAAACATACCTGGACTGGTCACGTCCATTTTTACTTACTATATGTAGACCAAACCTTTCAAGAGCAAAAGCAACAACACTATCTCTTGCCATTTCTATATTGTAGTGAGATTTCGCGTACACATTACGTTCCGGTTTCTAAAAGACCACGTTTTTCATGCCCCGAAGAGCATCTTTCCTTGTTCCTGAAATGTTTACGGACGACTTCAAAAAGATTACTTTTGGAGCTCTTCTTTGCTGAATAGAACAGTTAAATGTCGAAGCTAACAATCCAAAGATCTGCTGTATCGTTAGTATACGCGAAGGCCTCGTTCCACGAGACTTCATACCTCTCTATACTCCAATGTGCAATTAAACATGACCAGGTCAAGAGCCTTTTCCTGTCTTAAAAGATATTTCAATAGAAATACGATTACTATATCTGGATCCAGCTCCAAATACTCCTCGCTGTCGTCATTGCTGCCATCACAGAGACTCAGATATTCAATATCGTTCGAAACAAAGTCACAGCAGTCGTCGATACCTTTCTCGCTTACTAAATCTCAGCCATTCCGTGAAGGATAAAGATATATCAACAGGATACTGTGCATGCGAGTAAGCGCTCTCTGGACGAATTTCGACTGAACTTGTTCTCCTGCAATGTAAACCCGGCATCCCTGAGCTAATAGCTGAGCACAATGAATTCAAGATCAACCGTGCTTCTCCTTCAAGTCAATATTAAGATAATCGATTAATCGTTCATATAGCATCTCCTATAACAAGTACTTCTTCATTCCCAATGGCATTGTGTTCTATAGGTTGTTAAATTTGTTGGAATTGAGTTGGAATTGATAATACCGATCGAATCTATTATAGACGTTTGATATCCCACAGGCATCATGCTACCCCAGGTTATGGTCTGACCTAGCGCCAAATGAAAATGTAGCGTGATATCGGCCCATGATTTAGTTTCAGCAGTGAACTGATTCCTACATCCCTTCTAGCTTCCATGCATGTCTTTAACCATCTAAAGCAGATAGGGGAGCAACAAATAGAATCTTATTAGTTGATTATAGCCTCGTACAAGGCCACTCTATCAGCGAGCATGGACATCTTGCCTGGGAGCCGGGGTGTGGCTGTTGTGGCTTGGAATTTTCGGCGCCATTTTCGGTTTACATTTTCACAACTCAAGTTCTGTTTACGTACTCTTCAATTTGAGATTTTTGACATATAGTTGAAGTTCATGAATCCAGAACCAAAGATTAACACTGTTAATCTCAACGTAACTACTTTTAGTAGGCTTTGGCAAGGAATCGAGAGAGAGACTAGGTTTCGGGCTGTTTTTCGATTAAAGGTCAATAGACTACAATCCGAGGTGTTTTTCACATTTAACAACAAGCCTGAAAGAGCAGAAGTCTTCTTCGTTTATAAAAAGCTGTTGCACGATTTGGAAGACTTCTCTTCTAGTAATTATGAAGTCAGGATACGTGATAAGTCTGCTATCATTGATGGGAGTGTTTCTCGCCCGTCCCACGACAGCGTGGACAGCTGATTTCTATACAGGAGATGGATGTCCAGGCGCACCAGGTACATAAGCGTTGAGATTAAGAGAGGCACATCTTTGCCTCGGAAACTTTGACATATATTTAAGTTGTAGTAATAAAACTACCGCTTTCTTTTTCGGACGTCATCATACGTAAACTGATGGCTGACTTTGATACCTATACTCGTTGCCCACGTAGACATGTCTCTGCTAACGTCGTTGCACCCATCTAACCGCAGTTGTTCCAGCATTAGGCCATCTTCTTTAGCTCTACTCTCCACGCTCTTGGTAATCTGCGCATAACTTTTGTGGACACTTAGACTGCCACCGAGCAGATGGATAAGTCCCCGACCTGTTATCTTTGTTGATGTGAGATCCAGGACCTTGAGGTCACCTAGCGCGTTCAGGTCCACCAGAGTAGTATCCGTGACTGTCACGTTCATGCCGATGTTCAGCTCTTGGAGATGCGGGAAAAGGCTGACAATTAGCTGGCCGAGCGTAGTATGCTGGGCATTATCAGAGCGCACAAATTTTTCGGTGAAATCCAACCGGTGGCAGCCCGAAAGAGCCAGGCGTAGTAGGAGATGATTGCACTGTAGCAATATTGGAACTAATGTCTGATTCGTCAACGCCTGCAGCTGTGACAAATTGAGCTCACTCAGATGTGTAAATTTGCCGCTTCTGCTTGCTATGTTCAGATCGTCAAGCGATTGCCCAGCTCTAATGACATCTCCGTCGTCATTTCCACTAAGATGGCAGTTGCGAATCGAAAGTACCTGGACAACAGGTGGAATAGGATTTAGGGTGACGGAAGCAAAGCAATCTACCAGGCGAAGTTCGAAAGGGGTTATACGCAACTTCGACACAAAGATGTCATCTGTTGGCAAAATCACTGAATCTGAACTGGCAATACGCAGACTCTTTAGCTCGACCTTGCGAATATGAAGAGATTGGAATATGGAACGCAACATGCTCGTATCGATCGATGATACAATCCGGCCAGGTTGCGGCTGGTAGCCAGCTATATATACCGCCTCAAGTTCATGCATTTGGCAATCTGTGCCGTCGTCTGATCGCACTGGCGACAAGCCAACTACCTCCAGGCATTCCAAAACTTTCAACCCTGGAAGGCAACCGCGGAGCGTGCTGAGCAAGAACGTCCAGCCTTCTGCATGCTGTATAGTAAGTATTTTCACATTGCGCAAATGATTGAGATTTAACGTGTAATCCTCAGGAAAAATATAAGTTGCAGAGTCGACCCGCAGACAGTGCAATTTCTGAAATGGATTGGATATGGCACGGTTAGTGATGAGCATATGCCAATGCTTGAGAGCTGCCTCGGACAAGTTGCCGAGTCTGAGTTCTGTCACACACGACTGTGCAGCGGTTAAGCACTTTACAAGCATTGGCTTGCTAACGAGTTTTCGTTTTGTCTGAAAATCAACTGAACTCCACACGGTGGACGAATGGCTTATGTAGCGCCTCCAGGATTTTGACAGACACTCTAGAGTTACCAGCTTTTGAAAAGGCAGATACTTCAAGATCATTTCAAGGATCTCCAGGGGCAGTCGTTCAAGTGGATCAATACCCGTCGGCCTGACACTTCTAGATTTTGATTCTACCTTTGCACTCTCGGTGCTACTATACTTGGCGAGCATTTTTTTCATTAACTGGCAACAATTAGTTGGACTGCAATGGCAATAACATGTAACGTACAGAGTTATGCGGATTTTTGCCATCAGACGAGATCTCTAAACCTCTCGCTAGAATAATTTTGGCCTCCTTGTGTCTTCCAGCCTTTTGTAGAATCTTTCCCATCTGAACATAAGCCTATAAGATTGTTAGCTCAACACAGCAATTGCATTGTCGAAGTTTGACATACCCACGTGTTTTTCTGGTCATGCTTAACTATCAGACGTAAGTCAAACACTGCTTTCTTATATTGCTCCAGTTGCTCATGGCAAACAGACCGCCGACCAAGGCACGTTATATACTCCTTCTTATCTTCTGTGAGGCCCTCAAATGCCTATGACGTTCGAGTTAGTTTTTGAGATAAGAAAGAGTCATGCACGAGGGATCGAGAGTTACCTTGTTGTACAGAATCAACGCATCCTTGTAATGCCGGTCACGGTACTTTTTCTCGGCATGACGGATATACGTAGATGGCGCGATCGTGTCGCTTGACATGTTTAGAGAGCAACAGTTGATCAGAACTTGGTGTCGAGGAATTTTGTCGAGGGCGCGTTCTGTGTTTCGTGTCACGCGTGGTTGGGAGTTTAGCTTTAGGGCTCGGTGTTGCAAATCGTCGGGACAACGACGACCATTATCAAGATGGCCTGTCATGAGGCTGTTGGACAAAAAGTAATCTAGACTCGAGGAGAGATTAAATCGCCGATGACTATTTCCGATGTGTCATTATTAATGGCATATGCCTATGCTGAAGTACCGAAGTGCCGCGTAAGGAGTTGAGTTGTGGAGATCCAGGTATGGAATGTGGCTGTCTCATCGTGCAAGACGACTTTATTTCATGAGAGTTGTCTTGTCCTATACGAAGATACTATAGGCGTTCCGTGAGCATCCTATAGAGTTCTACAAGTGTGTGATAGCGCTTTATCCAAAGCTCTGGCAGCGTACAAGATCATGCCAATTGCTACTCCATAGGCCATTAGAATGCCATTGAGCAATGGCTATGACCAGCACTAAATGTTGTTTTCGAAGGCCCCTCTCTAGGCTGAGAGATCTCACATTGTGTCTCTACTGGATATTCAACCTTAATCGTGTACGTACCGGTACCGGACTGTATAGCAGACAAACGTTAGCACGTAAACACCATTGTCGTCGACTTGGCAGCCATCTTATGACGACACAGCTCATAGACATGGCATTGTACGAGCGCATCTGGACTGTATTGCACAATGTAAAGAGACTAAGACCAGAAACTGAGACCTCGCGCAGCTTCCACCAGCTCTTCTAGAACTTTTCTGCGAACAACCGCTAGAACGTCTGCAGAACATCTCATAAAACAAGCTGCTAGAGTATTCCCGCAGGACAACTTACACATTGTGGCTCATTCAATGCAATTCTAGGGAACCTCATACGTCTAGACACCGAGGAACGAGAGCTTGCTCGACCAAAACAGAACTCTATGAAATAGGGTGAGGGCATGCGTGAGCTACCCCTGACCAATTCGGGTAGACAAATTGGTTCTAAGGCAACCCAACCAACGTGCAGTTACAAATCGGAAGTATATAGACCTACAAACAGGGCAATTGAGCAAGTTCAAGTCGAAACCGAGACAGATACAGAACCAAGAGATTGAAACAAGTGTCGTGTAAGACTCGAATGGCTTTAACGATTGTAAAGGATCAATGGCGCGCTCTCGAATTGTCAAGTGGACGGTGTCTCAAGTCTGCCTTAAGCTGCACTAGATGCTTATCCTGCCTTTGCTATCGCAGCTAATAACGGCTCCTCCCGTCCGCCCCGGCCAACGGTCACAGACAAAGTAGGCACGAGATGCTTGTGGGAATACCAGAGAACGTTCTCAGTGTAAGGAGAGCGTGGAAGCAGGCCGCCCAAGGGCAAACCTGCGGGCTCCCTGCGGCTCATTGTGGCGCTGATGTAGTGGCTCGTGCTGTACGAGCTATCTACGTCGAGACCACTTTCTGACAAGAAGTTCCCGAAGCTGATCATGCAGATAGTCGACCAGAATTGGGCCATGGCTGGTCGATTGCGGCTTCAAGACCTGCCTGAAGGTCTGCCTGCGTCGTTCCGTAAGCGTGAAGGCATGTCGAGAGGCTTGTGAAACAGCCTGAGATTACTGAGATCTACTTTGCAGCGACATTACCGATCACGAAAGGCTCTTGTTTCAACACAATTGCAGCAATAGCAGGCTAGCTTGCTTGTAGTAGTCCCTAGCAGCTCAGATTCGTCTGCAAGGTGTGCCACAGTCCCGGTAGCCAACTCGATTGTCGCTGTCAATTTATCGGATTGCGCATATTTAAGCATTTCAGTTTGGATATCGCACTTCCGTTTCCGACTTTCGGCCTTTCTCGAGAATGTTAGGTGCAAGTCGACCTGATTCGACGCAGCTCCCACCATTTTCACGCCAGGATGCGGCGTTCCACACCGACACACAACTAAGGCTGAGACGCCATCCAGCCACGCCTGTTGCCTTTCTCTTGCTCCTCTCGCTTGTAACATAGACTCACGCGGTTCGTCCCGAGACCCGCCTCGGACAGTGTCCAATACTTTGCAATGCAGGAGCACGCAGGAGGTCTCAAATGCCCGTTTTAAGCTCCGCGGGGTCCAAGCAGCGTTTGAGTTGCATTAGCGTGTGTGACCAGGCCGGTATCGCATTAGCGCACTGACAAACCAAGTATCGTTGCCGCATATGCACTAGTGCATTACAGGGGTTGCCAGGGTTGACTAACAGGCACACAAGTGGCGCACCAGGGGCTTGCTGCGGGCTGGATGAGGATAGGAGCAGCGCCTCTTGCCCCCCCTCGCCAGCCACTGCCCTCTACAAGGAGGAATGGTGCATTAGCGTGCATTAGCGTACAATCCTGAGAAAAAGTTGAACAAGCTGCCCCTTTGCCGGGTACACAGAGGTACGAACGTAACGCGACTCTCCAGTCGTACCCAATATACCCTCGATCTGTACCTGGGAGTCCTTGGTACCCCTGTGGCAGGTCATCTCCCCGTTTTAGACCCTTTATAGCTGCTCCTTACACTTTTTCGCCTAGTGAACCGCCCTTGCGCCTTTCCTTGCCTCGTCTTTCGCGCTTCGCGACGCCTGGTTCGTCCTCCCGGCTGGCTCACCAATGGGATATATATATATATATATATCATCCCTTCTTTCCGCGCCGGTTAGTAGGCGTTCAAGCAGTCAGTTAAGATGGTGTCTCCTCGCCTGTGAAGTTGAGCAAGAGTTGTCTATATAACATTCGATATTCCCATCAAAGCGCACGATACTATAATATATTGCACGACACTAGAAGATACTATATTACGATATTAATTGGTTATATATTAGCAGCATAACAGCCATAGCGTGTGTATATTGCTTTCTCAGAAGAATCCCGGATAGTCGAGTACTTATAATCCTCTCACGAACATTTTTATTTATCGACTGTTCGACTGTTTGATTGTTTGATAGACTGCCGCCATGTCAAACAAGGCTGCTCTAGATATCTTCATCTCGATGCCGGTGTCATCGCAGATGATCTCGTATCTGGTCTCGACGACACTGACGGTCATCAGATGCGACTTGCCGCCGCTGCCGAGTCCGCCGACGTCGCCTGGCTCGTACGTCGCGGACAAGTCGTTCCAAGAGTCATCGCCGTCGGCGCTACCGTCGCTGACATCGTTCATCACTAGCTTGGTTACTCGGTCAAACGTGCAGACGTCGACGCTTATGTCGTCCCTGGTCTATCTCGCCAGACTGCGCGCTCGATTGCCGCCGATGGCAAAGGGTCTGTCGTGCACCTGCCATCGAGTGTTCCTGGCCTGTCTGATTTTAGCCGCCAAGAACCTGAACGACTCGTCGCCGAAAAACAAGCATTGGGCAAGGTACACGCTTGGCCTCTTCTCGCTGCCTGAAGTCAACCTGATGGAGAAACAACTGCTGTACTTACTTGACTGGGACCTCAGAATCACGGAGGAAGACCTGTACCAGCATTTTGCGCCCTTTTTGAGCCCCATCAAGGCCGAGATTCGCCGGGAAAAGGAGCTCAGCAGACTACGAGAGCTTGACCAGCAGCGTGATGTGACGGGCAGGCCGCTCTCTGCTTCATCCTGTTCGTCAAACGGCTCTCAGGATTATCATAGACTGCATAGAGAGCAGAACCAGGTCTACGGCCGCGACGAACGACAAGTTCGTCGGATGGGGCGAGGCTACTCGTCCTCGTCTGTGTCGTCCTCGCTCTCTTTCAGCAGCCTCTCGCAGTATGGATCTGTTACATCTTTGGTTTCTCCAGTCTCGTTGGCGCCGTCGACACATCTCAAGCAACAGTCCGTAATGCATAACGCGAGATCGCATCTTTATCATACTCCTCCCTCTAGTCCTATGTACCGCAACCGGACTTCTCCCATGCAGATGCCTTCTTTAGTGTCTGCTCAGAACTCGTCTCTGTCCTCGCCTGAAGACAGTGTTGAGATCTACACTCCCACGAGCACGAACGAAATCCCTGTCCGTATCGGTATATCCTCTGCATCTTCATGTTCTTCCTTGTCGCAAAATTCGACTCCACGCAAACCGAAACGAGCGGCTGGACTGATTGCAAAGTTTCTCAATCGCGACTCGGCAACGTCTTTGCACGTCCAGCATAGCAGATACTAGCTTTTTTTTTTGCACTTTCATTCAAAATTATTCATTTAGATTTACATATACATAATTGGTTTATGGTGGCGTTTTACTTTTCATTCTGGCACACTTTCTCTTCACAGATTTTATTCATAATTTAATTTCGCTTTTTCGCTTCTTTCTTCTTCGGTGGATTGGTTATCCAGTTATTTGTAAATATCAATACAAGCTTCATGAACTATTATCTATGCATCTTTATATAACAAAATATTATAACCTTCCAATGTTTATTCAAATTACATGTCAAGAAATGAGCCTTAAAAACCCGCCTTGGCTTATGAATGAGGGAATGTGTTCATATCTAGTTACTTCTTCTTGGGGCTTTTTTCCGGGTCTTCCTCCTTGAATCGCTGTTCAATGTCCTTTGGCAGCTCTAATCCTACTCTTCTGGCGGTCAGCCTGATTCTCTCCTGGTCGTCAATCGTGGCAGTCGGATTATACCTCTCAAGCAAGACCTAGACATTAGCATCTATTTATTCCCACACATGTAATGATGGCATTGTACCTTGTATGTTCGCTGACTCTTCATGTACTGTAAAATCTCTATAGCATCTCTAAGTCTCTGCTCTCCCTTATTGTTCCGGAAAGATTCCCGCAACAGCGCCGAAATCCGTCTCCGCAACGCAAACAGGTCGTCTTTGCTGGTATCCATAGTTACCACTGCGCCCTTCCCCTTGCTGATAATAGCGCCCAAAGCAAGCGACGGAGGTGATGGAGGTGGCGGAGGCGGCGCATTGATGGACTGGGAAGACATCAGCATCGATAGAGCTGCCGGTGGCTGCCGAGCCCCGTCAATCCACTCTCTCAGCTCCCGCGACATCGACCTGTACAGTTGAACTGGCGAATGTTTCGACATGCTGTATCAGAACTGAGAATCGATAAATTGACCTGAAAGTAGCCTACGCTGTTACGATCGTAATGGGCAAATCGTGAAGTAAAAATATGGTTTGTGAGTAGAAATAATGTGGCTCGCTGGTTTAGGAAAACACTCAAAAAGTGGCTTGTCATGCCTCGTATTTGTGCGCTTGTCGTTATAAACGCGTTTAATTTACACGGTTACTCTTCCAGCCACAATACGCCGCACTCTAATTAATACAGTCCGGACGCGAGGATAGGAATATGCAAGTCGGTCCCTTGTGCAAGTAACTGGCGTGTTTTGATCGTCTTTTCTTTCCATTATCGCATATTAGAAACGATCACCAACAGAACGTATTTTCTGTTGACCCGTCTTTTCTTTTCCGAACAGCATTTCTTTTGATTTCTGCTTTCATATTCATTTACTGAAACATAGTTGCAGCAGAGATTGCGTGTAAGGGGTTTGTTTGGACGCAAGAGAGGAAAGGTTGCCAGAGAAATCGGGATTTTTACAGGCGTTATAAGCAAAAACACAACAACAACAGCGGGTCGGAGTTTGTTTCGTACGGTTTAACAGCGAATTCTAAATTTTCTATTGGATACGATAGTCAAAGTAGGCTCCTATATATGGCAGAGAAAGAGCAGGAATTTTCCTCGACCGAAGGAGTACAGGGCAGTTTAGGAGACAGTTCGCTCTCGCAGTCCTCCAGTAGACCGTTACCAACGGTCGCAAGGTTTACACTTGCACCCACGACCAAGACAACCGTGGTGACGACCACTACGACGACCACCACGACGTTACCGCCTGTGATCATTCGTCCACCGCGGTATTCGTCGCAACGAAGTCTGCCTGGCTCGCTGGCTTTGGAGGACGTGGACCTGCGCCAGTATCCGCTTGCAAGCGCACCAACGCCCTCCACTCTACGGCGGTTCAACTTCGAGGTTGACGGTAACGTAACTGAGTTTCGCGAATCAGAGGATCCTGAGGAGAGCCTGCGATCACTCGCTACCATGCTCAAGTCCCTGCAATCAAAGAATGTGCGGTCGAAAAACGTTGCTCGTGGTGACGACCGCGCTGCTATGACTTCTGAAGGTGACGTCGAGAATATGATGATCGATATCGGAGCCGAAAGCGCAAAGAATAATGCTAACGGTGGCGTCGCAATGAACGAACCGGCAAACAGAAAGCGCGCGGCGTCGCCGGCAGAGTCCATTGAAGATATGGGACATTCGAAGATGATGAACATTACGAATCTGAACATTCCGGACGGACTTAACAGCGGTCACAAGCGCAGAATCACAGAAAAAGACCGAATAGGAGGGTTTGATTCACCGTCCTCAATAGCATCCTCACAAGGGAGGCCATCGTCTAGTGCCGCACCCAAACAACTCTATACGCCGGAGGTCAAGAGCAGCGGTTTTGCACTTCCGCCGTCACGGCCATCAGATCTCGACTCATCGCAATATCCACTTGAACTTTCTTCTCCTATTGCAACTAGGCCTATCAGCTCGAGGCTCCGAGCAAACATTGCCTCCAGTGAAAATTCGGAAAACCCAGTACCGCTTCAGATACCGCAGGATCCATTGTCATTACCCTCGCCATCCTTATCTCCTGTAACTGGCGCGCTGCGGCACGTCCCATCCTATTTCGAAGCCGATCCACACGCTGCAGCTGATCCACAAGAACGAGTTGGAGGAATGCTTTCTGACGAGAACCTGGAGTTAGTTAGATCTCTGATGCTCCATGGTGGCACCGCTGCTAGTTCCGGCAGTGCTTTGTCGCCTGTGGAAGAAACTGCTCTCACAGGCAAGCAGGCCCTTCTGATGGAGATTCCTGCTATCATGGAAACTTTTGATAGCCTACCCACAAACATCCAAAACTACATTGTCTACCAGATTCTGCGTCGGTGTAACAAGAAGACATTGTCCATGGTAGCTGAGATTGTTATACCTGCTCTGAGATGCGATTTCCTCACAATGCTTCCGCTGGAATTATCCATGAACATAATCAAATATCTTGATATGAAGAGTCTATGCTCGGCCGCACAGGTTTCCAGAGCTTGGAAGGATGTTATTGACAGCTCAGAATATACCTGGAAAAAGCTTCTTGAACGTGATGGATTCGAACTGGAAGAAGATGAACTCAACAGAGCGATCCGCGAGGGCTGGTCTCTCGAAGGCTGGGGTAACTCTGCGGATAATCAAACTAGCATGCCTGTGCCAGCGGAAGCCGAAGCTGATCCTCTTCTTACCCCCACTGGAGCACGACCGGAAAGTTGGGAAAACTCAGAAGAAGACCTGGGAAACATGGCAGCGCCAGCAGAAGTAGAGCCGATACCTGCTTCGACCAAAAAGCGGAAAGGACTCAAGCTTAGGCAATCCAAGAGAAAGAACCCAAATCCCGAATCCCCCGCTGCGACGTCGTCGCAGGATGCGCTTATATCCAATATTTCAGCTTTCTCTGAATCAGCTCCCGCATCATCATACCCATCGTCTTCTCACAAGGCGTCCTCAGATTTATCTTCATCATCAACATTCTCAGACGACTCAAAACTTATGCGAAATCTATTTAAATCGATTTACAGACGCCATGTCATTATCAATCGCAACTGGATATCGCCCAACTCGAAGCCAAAGCGTCTATCTTTCCCAGATCATGGCCGGGACGTTGTTACTTGTCTGCAATTTGATAGTAACAAGATCATTACAGGTTCTGACGACATGTGCATCAATGTCTATGACACAAAGACTGGCGAACTCTTGTCCAGACTCGATGGCCATGAAGGTGGCGTGTGGGCCTTGCAATACGAAGGAAACATTCTAGTTTCCGGATCAACTGACCGGACAGTGCGAGTATGGGATATCGAGCGTGGATGTTGTACTCACGTCTTC